>JASANF010009766.1:0-110666 GCA_030248245.1 Trissonchulus sp. WLG1_4
GACAAACTGACAAAACAAAAAAACTTCAAATAAAAGAAAGACAATACGTCAAACTGACAAAACCTGCAACTCACAGAAAATACTATACGATATACTGACAAAACAAAGATACTTAAACTAACAGCAAATATCATACGACAAACTGACCAAACCAATTCTGCCAATACTGAACTAAGATACACAACTAAACTTAAACAGACTGCCATTACCGAAATATTGCAAATGACAAAAAAACAAACAAAACATACTAAACATAAAACTAGGGTTACCCCATATAAAATCAACATAAACAAACGAATGCTACTCAGCAAAAAAGTTCAATTCCACAATAACAATAGCAACAACTGAACTGAATAATCTGAACACAACTGAATAATCTTAGGCACTTAGGCAGAGCTAATATTAGCTAACTGATCAGACTTATTCTTGCGGCGGTTTTTGCAACACGGCTCGCCGTAAACTATCTTGTTCTTCGGAATAGTCTGCGATTTGCTGTACTTTAGTGGGCTCATGTCATAGTTCACCCGCTTGAGTTCTGGAAATTGACAGCACCAAGATTTCCACAAAATGCGGAATCCGCTATGATTTATGTGGAACTGGTCTCTCGTCAGCAGTTCAAGGTTGACTGTTTTGTAACCAAGCAGGAAAGGATTGTTCGAGTCTGGGCCAGACCAATTGCAGACATGGACTTTGGGATGCGGTTGGAGTTGTTTGACCAACCAGTCGCCATGGTCGCGGACGTGTCGTGCTTTGTCGGTCCAAATTGGAGTGTTAATTATGATTTGAGTTCGGCATGGGGTTACAAGGAGGGGCCGAAGAAGGCTGTAGAGCGCCCCCCACGAGTCCTCCCAAGCCCTGATGTCGTGACTCCGGCACAAATTCACTCCGCAAAAAATTATGATATATTTATAGTCAGCCAGACATAGTTCCTTGTTGACGATGGCCTCCGCTAAATCATGGTACTTGGCGCCGCTAATAGACAATACAGTCCCTCGGTAAATGCCCTTTACGTAACCGCACTGGCTGTCTGCCAAGAGGAGCACTGATTGACAAAACCTGTCATCAGATTCCCCTGAAGACAGCAAGAAATAATCCAATGGCAATGGACAGACCAAACCGGTCTTCCACTGTTTGTGCATGCGGCTGAGGAGCTCGCCATAGAGGTTGAAACCGAAACCGGTCGTTGTGGTCAGTGGCACATTAGAATTTTTTCTTAGACCACAGGACCACACCAGTTCTGGTCTGCCAGCAGCACTGATGAACTCTATGTCCTCATTTGGATACTGCTGGGCGTATTGCAGGAAGGCTTGGTAAAATTCGTTGAACTGACTTTGCAAAACACTTCTTATCGTGGCCTCGTAAAACATGTCAAAGCGGAAAACCCACTTGACATCAAGCGCGAAATCGAGGCTTTCGATCCATGGTCGAACGCCCGCGGTCTGATCAAGGAGGCCAGGGTGCCTAATAAGCTCTGAGGCTTCAAGGTTTTTACCATGAGCTAGTAGGGCCGTATACCAAGCCCCCATTTCAACTGAGCTCAGCCATTCGCCCCACATACGAAATCCGATGGGGTATACACGACTGAGCGGGTCCGAATGACCCACAAATACGATGACCATTATCAGTCAGTGAGCAATTAAAAATAGTCCCACAATAGTCTGAAATACAATAGGAATTTACAAAGTCTATGTACAAAAATAAGCTAATTCTGGCTAATCTGATTCTGCCTCATTAGCTAGCTGAAGCCGTATTCTGGCTTTAGCTGCTATGGCGGTTTTTCTGACTGGATTAGCAGTTGGACAATGATTCGGAGTTTTATCATTGTCAGTTTTCGGCGTTTTTGACAGACTGCTCTCAATGGGGTAGAGCAGTCTCAGAGGTCGCGTGACCTTTTTTCCGTCACTAAAACGAACAGTGGCAGATCTAATTTTATTATCTGCTGATGAAATGCCCTTTTCTAGCAGTCCTACTTTCCATACCGATCTAGGTAGACGATCTTTGACTAACACCACTGTGCCACTAACTGGTTCAATATCACTGCAGCCCCGTTGTTGGAACTGCGTTGAACTGTCTCTGAGTGATGCCAAGTAATCTTTTCTCCACATATCCCAAAACTGGTTAACTATGGCACTGTTTTGGCGCCAAATACTTATCAGTTCTTGGGCTAGCCTTGGCCTCAAGGCTACATCTTCGTTCTCGGGTTGTACCTGAATCTCAGGAAACCCTGATGCCAAGGATCTACCCAGCAAGTGTGCCGGGGTTAAAACCTTATCTTCTACATCGTGGCAAACCGTAAGTGGTCGGCTGTTAAGAATGGCTGAAATTTCTGCTACTACAGTCTGTAGCTGAATTAAATCTACTGAACGTCTGGCCAGAGTCTTTTTGAGGGCTCGTTTGACCGAACCAACCAGACGCTCATAAAATCCCCCCATCCAGGGAGAGTATTCAGTGATGAATTTCCAACCAATTCCTTCGGAGGCTGTAAAATGTTGGATTTCGCCGCTATTCAGAATTTCAGTCCAAAGACGTCGCAAAACGTCACTTGCAGCCTTAAAATATTTTCCATTATCGGAAACAAATAGTTTCGGCCTACCGAAATTGGCAATGAAGCGACGAAGACTCAGCAAAAACTGCTGAGTGGTCAAATCTGGTACCACGTCCAAGAAGATTGCTCTAGTAGCAGCACACGTAAACAAACAAATCCATACTTTACGGTTTTGAGTCTCGCTTTCCTTCACAAGCAGAGGACCTAGGTAGTCCAGTCCAACATAGCTGAATGGCGTGTCTTTACTGACCCGATAAAATGGCAACGGTGGATATTTCGGAGCTCTAAATGGACCGCCTTCACAGATCCGACAAATGCGACACTGATGAATGACCTGCTGAACTTGGGATCGACCACATGGCACCCAGAACTGTGTCCTCAATCCAGCTAGCGTTTGTTTAACGCCTGCATGATGCATTTTTTGGTGCCAATGCTGAATAATTAGATTGGTAAATGCATGACTTTTGGGCAAAAGAATGGGGCACTTAGCATTAATAGGCAGGTCAGAGTGTTCTAATCGGCCAGCACATCGAAGCAGGCCGTCTGAATCAACGAAGGTGTTTAACTGAGCCGCTAAACCCTTTCGCTGTTGATTTTTGACAACAAACAGGGAAGGGAAAACTTGTCGCTGCACATGGAAAACCCACGCCAGCTTTGCCCTTTCAAGTTCCTTTGCTGTCAACAACGGCTGATCGTGGTGATCAGTGACAGAAAATGGATTATTGGACGCTTTTTTCTGATTAGCCTTTAGTCTCAGCTGATAAATATACCGTAGGACCCACGCTGTCACTCCCAGTAACTTAGACAGTGTTGAATACCGTCGCGGATCGATTTCAAACGGACCCGATTCGTTGCATTGTTCGACGATCAGGCTAGTCGTAAAAACTTTTTCCCCCTTTGAACCATCTGGGTCGCTGTAAACAGCGTTGCAATCAATATCTGCGCCTGGTTTTTTTATAATGTCAGGTCCGCGCCACCATAAAGTGCATTCACGAAGATCACAAAGTGTAGCTCCACGTGAAGCAATGTCAGCAGGATTCAGACTTGTGGGTACATAACAGAATTGAATGTTTTCATGAGAGTTTATTTCTCGGACACGGTTTGAAACAAAGCCTGTCAAAACCTTGTTCGCTCATGCAAATGCATTTAGAGTTGTGTTGAACTTATTTGCAACTTCTGAAGGCACTGGCAAATGTCTTCAGAGCTATGTGAAACGTATTTAAAATGTCAATGAGGTTCTGGAGGCTCATTGCAGTATTTCAAAGTTGTATAGAACTCATTGGAGACGTACTGCAACTTCTGGAGGCTCATGCAAATGTTTTCACAGTTGTGTGGAACTTACTTGCAACTTCTGAAGAAACATGCAACTGCATTCAGAGTTGTGTTGAACTTATTTGCAACTTCTGAAGGGACTTGCAGATGTCTTTGGAGTTATGTGAAACGTATTTGAAATGTCAATGGGGTTCTGGTGGCTCATTGCAGTATTTCAAAGTTGTATAGAACTCATTGTATACTCACTGCAACTTCTGAAGGCTCATGCAAATGCATTCAGAGTTGTGTTGAACTTATTTGCAACTTCTGAACGCTCATGCAAATGTTCTCACAGCTGCGTGGAACATATTTGCAACTTCTGAAGGAACATGTAAATGCATTCAGAGTTGTGTTGAACTTATTCGCAACTTCTGAAGGAACATTCAAATTCATTCAGAGTTGTTCTGAACTCATTTGCAACTTCTGAAGGCTCTTGCAAATGTCTTCAGAGTTATGTGAAACTTTCTTGAAATGTTAATGAGGTTCTGGTGGTTCATTGCAATATTTCAAACTTGTATAGAACTCATTGGAGACTCACAGCAACTTCTGAGGGATTATGCAAATGTTCTCACAGTTGCGCGGAACTTATTTGCAACTTCTGACGGAACATGCAAATGCATTCAGAGTTGTGTTGAACTTATTTGCAACTTCTGAAGACTCATGCAATGTTGTCACAGCTGCGTGGAACTTATTTGCAACTTCTGAAGGGACTTGCAAATGTCTTCAGAGTTATGTGAAACGTATTTGAAATGTCAATGAGGTTCTGGTGGTTCATTGCAATATTTCAAACTTGTATAGAACTCATTGGAGACTCACTGCAACTTCTGAGGGATTATGCAAATGTTCTCACAGTTGCGCGGGACTTATTTGCAACTTCTGACGGAACATGCAAATGCATTCAGAGTTGTGTTGAACTTATTTGCAACTTCTGAAGGCTCATGCAAATGTTTTCACAGTTGTGTGGAACTTATTTGCAACTTTTGAAGGAACATGCAAATGCATTCAGAGTTGTTCTGAACTAATTTGCAACTTTTGAAGGCTCATGCAAATGTTCTTACAGCTGCGTGGAACATATTTGCAACTTCTGAAGGAACATGCAAATGCATTTATAGTTGTGTTGAACTTATTGGCAATTCTGAAGGCTCATCTAAATGTTCTCACAGCTGCGTGGAACATATTTGCAACTTCGGAATTAACATGCAAATGCATTCAGAGTTGTGTTGAACTTATTGCAACTTCTGAAGGCTCATGCAAATGTTCTCACAGTTGCGTGGAACTTATTTGCAACTCCTGAAGGGACTTGCAAATGCTCTCACAGTTGCATGGAACTTATTTGCGACTTTCGACGGAACATGCAAATGCATTCGGAGCTGTGTTGAACTTATTTGCAACTTCTGAAGGCTCATGCATGTTTTCACAGTTGTGTGGAACATTTGCACTTGAAGGAACATGCAAATGCATTCGGAGTCTGAAAATTGAACTTAAAGGCTCATGCAAATTTCTTACTTGTTGGAACTTTTTGCAACTAAATGCAATGATAGAGCAAGGCTCATTCAAATGTTCTCACAGCTGCGTGGAACATATTTGCAACTTCTGAAGGAACATGCAAATGCATTTATAGTTGTGTTGAACTTATTTGCAATTCTGAAGGCTCATCCAAATGTTCTCACAGCTGCGTGGAACATATTTGCAACTTCTAAAGGGACTTGCGAATGCATTCAGAGTTGTGTTGAACTTATTTGCAACTTCTGAAGGCACTTGCAAATGTCTTCAGAGTTATGTGAAACGTCTTGGAAATGTCAATGAGGTTTTCGTGGCTCATTGCAGTATTTCAAAGTTGTATAAAACTCATCGGAGAGGTACTGCAACTTCTGAAGGCTCATGCAAATGTTTTCACAGTTGTGTGAAACTTATTTGCAACTTCTGAAGGGACTTGCAAATGCATTCAGAGTTGTTCCGAACTAATTTGCAACTTTTCAAGGCTCATGCAAATGTTCTTACAGTTGTGTGGAACTTTTTTGCAACCTCTGAAGGCACATGCAAATGCATTTAGAGTTGTGTTGAACTTATTTCCAATTCTGAAGGCTCATCCAAATGTTCTCAGAGCTGCGTGGAACATATTTGCAACTTCTGAAGGAACATGCAAATGCATTTATAGTTGTGTTGAACTTATTTGCTATTCTGAAGGCTCATCCAAACGTTCTCACAGCTGCGTGGAACATATTTGCAACTTCTAAAGGGACTTGCGAATGCATTCAGAGTTGTGTTGAACTTATTTGCAACTTCTGAAGGCACTTGCAAATGTCTTCAGCGTTATGTGAAACGTCTTGGAAATGTCAATGAGGTTTTCGTGGCTCATTGCAGTATTTCAAAGTTGTATGGAACTCATTGGAGAGGTACTGCTACTTCTGAAGGCTCATGCAAATGTTTTCACAGTTGTGTGGAACTTATTTGCAACTTTTGAAGGAACATGCCAATGCATTCAGAGTTGTTCCGAACTAATTTGCAACTTTTCAAGGCTCATGCAAATGTTCTTACAGTTGTGTGGAACTTTTTTGCAACCTCTGAAGGCACATGCAAATCCATTTAGAGTTGTGTTGAACTTATTTGCAATTCTGAAGGCTCATCCAAATGTTCTCACAGATGCGTGGAACATATTTGCAACTTCTGAAGGAACATGCAAATGCATTTAGAGTTGTGTTGAACTTATTGCAACTTCTGAAGGCTCATGCAAATGTTCTCACAGTTGCGTGGAACTTATTTGCAACTTCCGAAGGGACTTGCAAATGCTCTCACAGTTGCATGGAACATATTTGCGACTTTCGACGGAACATGCAAATGCATTCAGAGCTGTGTTGAACTTATTGCAACTTCTGAAGGCTCATGCAAATGTTTTCACAGTTGTGTGGAACTTATTTGCAACTTCTAAAGAGACTTGCGAATGCATTCAGAGTTGTGTTGATCTTATTTGCAACTTCTGAAGGCACTTGCAAATGTCTTCAGAGTTATGTGAAACGTCTTGGAAATGTCAATGAGGTTTTCGTGGCTCATTGCAGTATTTCAAAGTTGTATGGAACTCATTGGAGAGGTACTGCTACTTCTGAAGGCTCATGCAAATGTTTTCACAGTTGTGTGGAACTTATTTGCAACTTTTGAAGGAACATGCCAATGCATTCAGAGTTGTTCCGAACTAATTTGCAACTTTTCAAGGCTCATGCAAATGTTCTTACAGTTGTGTGGAACTTTTTTGCAACCTCTGAAGGCACATGCAAATGCATTTAGAGTTGTGTTGAACTTATTTGCAATTCTGAAGGCTCATCCAAATGTTCTCACAGCTGCGTGGAACATATTTGCAACTTCTGAAGGAACATGCAAATGCATTCAGAGCTGTGTTGAACTTATTGCAACTTCTGAAGGCTCATGCAAATGTTCTCGCAGTTGCGCGGGACTTATTTGCAACTTCTGACGGAACATGCAAATGCATTCAGAGTTGTGTTGAACTTATTTGCAACTTCTGAAGGCTCATGCAAATGTTTTCACAGTTGTGTGGAACTTATTTGCAACTTTTGAAGGAACATGCAAATGCATTCAGAGTTGTTCTGAACTAATTTGCAACTTTTGAAGGCTCATGCAAATGTTCTTACAGTTGTGTGGAACTTATTTGCAACCTCTGAAGGTACATGCAAATGCATTTAGAGTTGTGTTGAACTTATTTCCAATTCTGAAGGCTCATCCAAATGTTCTCACAGCTGCGTGGAACATATTTGCAACTTCTGAAGGAACATGCAAATGCATTTATAGTTGTGTTGAACTTATTTGCAATTCTGAAGGCTCATCCAAATGTTCTCACAGCTGCGTGGAACATATTTGCAACTTCTGAAGGAACATGCAAATGCATTTATAGTTGTGTTGAACTTATTGGCAATTCTGAAGGCTCATCTAAATGTTCTCACAGCTGCGTGGAACTTATTTGCAACTTCCGAAGGGACTTGCAAATGCTCTCACAGTTGCATGGAACATATTTGCGACTTTCGACGGAACATGCAAATGCATTCAGAGCTGTGTTGAACTTATTTGCAACTTCTGAAGGCTCATGCAAATGTTTTCACAGTTGTGTGGAACTTATTTGCAACTTTTGAAGGAACATGCAAATGCATTCAGAGTTGTTCTGAACTAATTTGCAACTTTTAAAGGCTCATGCAAATGTTCTTACAGTTGTGTGGAACTTATTTGCAACCTCTGAAGGCACATGCAAATGCATTTAGAGTTGTGTTAAACTTATTTCCAATTCTGAAGGCTCATCCAAATGTTCTCAGAGCTGCGTGGAACATATTTGCAACTTCTGAAGGAACATGCAAATGCATTTATAGTTGTGTTGAACTTATTTGCAATTCTGAAGGCTCATCCAAATGTTCTCACAGCTGCGTGGAACATATTTGCAACTTCTAAAGGGACTTGCGAATGCATTCAGAGTTGTGTTGAACTTGTTTGCAACTTCTGAAGGCACTTGCAAATGTCTTCAGAGTTATGTGAAACGTCTTGGAAATGTCAATGAGGTTTTCGTGGCTCATTGCAGTATTTCAAAGTTGTATAAAACTCATCGGAGAGGTACTGCAACTTCTGAAGGCTCATGCAAATGTTTTCACAGTTGTGTGAAACTTATTTGCAACTTCTGAAGAAATATGCAAATGCATTCAGAGTTGTTCGGAACTTATCCGCAACTTCTGAAGGCTCATGCAAATGTTCCCACAGTTGCGTGGAACTTACTTGCAACTTCTGAAGGGACTTGCAAATGCATTCAGAGTTGTGTTGAACTTATTTGCAACTTCTGAAGGCTCATGCAAATGTTCTCACAGCTGCGTGGAACATATTTGCAGCTTCGGAATTAACATGCAAATGCATTCAGAGTTGTGTTGAACTTATTGCAACTTCTGAAAGCTCATGCAAATGTTCTCACAGTTCCGTGGAACTTATTTGCAACTTCTGAAGGGACTTGCAAATGCTCTCACAGTTGCATGGAACATATTTGCGACTTTCGACGGAACATGCAAATGCATTCAGAGCTGTGTTGAACTTATTTGCAACTTCTGAAAGGACTTACAAATGTCTTTAGAGTTATGTGAAACGTATTTGAAATGTCAATGGGGTTCTGGTGGCGAATTGCAGTATTTCAAAGTTGTATAGAACACATTACAGGCGTACTGCAACTTCTGAAGGCTCATGCAAATGTTCTCACAGTTGCATGGAACTTATTTGCAACTTCTGAAGGCTCATGCAAAAGTTCTCACAGTTGCGTGGAACTTATTTGCAACTTCTGAAGGGACTTGCAAATGTCTTCAGAGTTATGTTGAACTTATTTGCAACTTCTGAAGGCTCATGCAAATGTTCTCACAGCTGCGTGGAACATATTTGCAACTTCGGAATTAACATGCAAATGCATTCAGAATTGTGTTGAACTTATTTGCAACTTCTGAAAGGACTTACAAATGTCTTTAGAGTTATGTGAAACGTATTTGAAATGTCAATGGGGTTCTGGTGGCGAATTTCAGTATTTCAAAGTTGTATAGAACACATTGCAGGCGTACTGCAACTTCTGAAGGCTCATGCAAATGTTCTCACAGTTGCATGGAACTTATTTGCAACTTCTGAAGGCTCATGCAAAAGTTCTCACAGTTGCGTGGAACTTATTTGCAACTTCTGAAGGGACTTGCAAATGTCTTCAGAGTTATGTTGAACTTATTTGCAACTTCTGAAGGCTCATGCAAATGTTCTCACAGCTGCGTGGAACATATTTGCAACTTCGGAATTAACATGCAAATGCATTCAGAATTGTGTTGAACTTATTTGCAACTTCTGAAAGGACTTACAAATGTCTTTAGAGTTATGTGAAACGTATTTGAAATGTCAATGGGGTTCTGGTGGCGAATTGCAGTATTTCAAAGTTGTATAGAACACAATGCAGGCGTACTGCAACTTCTGAAGGCTCATGCAAATGTTCTCACAGTTGCCTGGAACTTATTTGCAACTTCTGAAGGCTCATGCAAATGTTCCCACAGTTGCGTGGAACTTATTTGCAACTTCTGAAGGGACTTGCAAATGCATTCAGAGTTGTGTTGAACTTATTCGCAACTTTTGAAGGCTCATGCAAATGCTCTTACAGTTTCATGGAACATATTTGCAACTTTTGAAGGCACATGCAACTGCATTCATGGTTGCGTTGATCTTATTTGCAACTTCTGAAGGCACTTGCAAATGTCTTCAGAGCTACAGTTCTGTGCAAAAAAGTTCCCTGTTCGTCGGCGTACGACGAGCTTCGTCGTTCGCGAAAAGTGACGAACGGTGGCCGGAAAGTGACGAACAAAAATTTTTCGATCTTTCGCTTTTATGCAGTGAAAATGTGTTTTGGAGCACTTTTTGAAAAAATTTTGAAAAAATTTTTTGTTAGTCATTTTGCGGCCACCGTTCGTCACTTTTCGCAAACGACTAAGCTCGTCGTACGCCGACGAACAGGTAACTTTTTTTGCACAGTACTGTAGGTAGCTTCCCCTTCACTGGACTTCACTTAACTGGACTTAAACCAGCGGACTTAAGTGGACTTAAGGTGGTAGTTGCGTTTTCGAGGTTTTTGTGATTTCTATGTAAACTTTGCGCCACCAGTACTCAAGTTATAAGTGACGCCCGAGCATAAATTTTTGGGACAGTATTGTAAAGGTCAAAATCCCCAGGCATGTCTCTCACTTTTTTGAAATTTCACTTGTGGACATTTTTAGAGGGTTTTAATTTCAAGAAAATATCTTAAATTTTCGGTGCGTTTGCTTTTCAGCTATTTTCTCAGTAAATTGACTAGTTATTAAAAAAGTGGGGGACATGCCTGGGGATTTTAAACATGTCAAAAACCTTACCAACTTTCAGCCCCAACAGGTAATCGTATGATTCAGAGCTGTGGCGCAAACTTTTTGTAAAAAATTTTAATATTTTGGAAAGGACCTTTCTTTAGTCGCTTATACTGGAAAGAAAATCACAGGTTAAATTTCAAGGTATGGCATACATTTAGGATAGATTTTGTTCTACCCAATGCAAAAGACCGCTTGTGATTTGAATTTGTAAACGCTGAGCTATGGCTTTTTAAAAAAACACCTAAAAACGCAATTACCCCCTTAAACTCATTTCAAAAATACCGGATTTAAGTGGACTTAAATAAGTCCGGTACAAGTTTAAGTCCAGTTGAGTGGACTTAAGGTGGTAGTTACGCTTTCGACAGTTTTTATAACGTGCTATAAGTTTTGATTGACTCAATGAATTCAATAGCTGTCTTTTTCACGTTAAAGAACTTGACTGAAACTACACTTATGCACATTATCTAGCTTAAATCTGTAACAAGCTAGTCAGCAGACACTGTCAAAGTAGTCAAATTTCGTAAATTTTTGCATTTTTCTTGTTTTGCTCGTAAAATTAACAATGTAACTCCAACTAATTTCATTCTTTACACCAACATATAACAGGGTGAATTTTAATGCTTAGTTTGGTGCAGAAAAGAAGTTACGGACCTTTAATTTTGAATTATTTTGAATTTTGAAAAATATACGAATTTTTGAATCTAATTTTTTCACGAAATAGGCTAAAATTATACAAATAAAAAAATTGACACATCAGAAATTGTCTAAAAAACATGTAAAGTAACGCATGAAAAGATTGCAACATCGAGACTTGAGATTTAGTCCACGGAAGTACATTTTTACAGATTTCTGTAAATGAAATTGATGTAACGCAAAATTTAAGCAACAAAAATTTTTGAAATTTTAGTATAAAGTACACACATATGTGTGACAATTTATCCCAAATTTTGAACAAAATCCTTTTAGTAGTTGTCATGTTTTGCGGACTTTTGTGCAATGTACTTTAGTTCAAAAAGAAATGTTACATAAATGTGACGTAATCTCAAAAAGTTAAAAGCGGAAGGAAAAGCGTTAAAATAATTGTTTCAAGCTATTTTAGCAAGCATTTATCTCATAATAAATTATATAATTTCTTAAATTAGTATGCGTACTATGAATAACTGATTGAAAATTAATCGTAAGTTGTCAAGTTTTACTCCTGCAAAACTGTCGAAAACGTTACTACCACCTTAAGGGGGGGGCTACCTGTATAAGTGAAAATTTTAGGTTCTCCGATTCGCTTCAAATTTGCACACAATGTAGCCCCAGTGGAGGCGCATCGCAGATGTAACAAACTGGAGCCTATGCTTTTGCCAATTTTTCACTAGGGGCTCCCAAAAATTCAAGTTTACGTGTAAATCATAGGCGCAAAAAAAGTTTTTTGTGCTCACAAAGCGTTCCTTTACTCGAAATTTTTGTTAATCCTGACGAAGCTGATTTTTACATGACTCGATAGCCTAATATCATATCTCAACGTCTATGATCCATTTTTTTAAATTTTTGCTCATGGCCTGAGCAGTGACTCCAAACGTGAAATCATTCAAATTTGGCGGGCCTAAAAAACGGCCATTTTTTGACATTTCGCCCTGGAATTTAGAATTGAAAATACATATCGAAAATCCGGATCATACATGTGAGCTGCTACTATGCCAAGTTTCAGGCTGATTGGCTTTATGTGGTTTGTGCTGGAACTGTCCAACTAAGGGCTACTTTTAGCCTTTTTTGCGTACTTTTGCCTATGTAAATACACTGCCAAACGCACTGAATCAAAAGGGCACCTTCAAGCTTAATTGTTCTTATGTGAGGTTCGGGTGCCTTGGGGGAGTAACATATGTGAAAATAAGCAAAATTGGAGAACTTTGATTTTTGACCTGGGTAGCCCCCCGTTAAGGGGGTAATTGCGTTATTAGGTGTTTTTTTAAACAGCCATAGCTCAGCGTTTACAAGTTCAAATCGCAAGCGGTCTTTTGCATAATGTAAAACTATTTTTTGCCTAAAATTATGCTGTGTATTGAAAGTTAACCGTTGGTCTTCTTTTTAGGACAAGCGTTTGAAACTTGGTCCTTTCCAAAATTCAAGTTTTTTTACAAAAAGTTTGCGCCACAGCTCTGAATCGTACAATTACCTGTTGGGGCAGAAAGTTGGCAAGGTTTTTGACACGTTTAAAATCCCCAGGCATGTCCCCCACTTTTTCAATAACTAGTCAACTTACTGAGAAAATGGCTTACACACGAACGCACCGAAAATTTAACGTGTCTTCGTGTAATTAAAACCCTTTAAAAATGTCCACAGGTGAAATTTCGAAAAAGTGAGAGACATGCCTGGGGATTTTGACCTGTATAATACTGTGCCAATTCATGCTCAGGCGTAATTTGTAATTTGAGTTCTGTGGGCGCAAAGATTACATAGAAATCACAAAAACCTCGAAAACGCAACTACCACCTTAAGTGGACTTAAATTTGCAGCGGACTTAATTAAGTCCACAAAAGTATAGTATTTTAGGAATGCAGATTTAATTAAGTCCGATTCAATCAAGTACGACTTAAGGTGGTAGTTACGTTTTCGCAGCTTTTTTCAATGTTCTATTTTGTAGCAATTACTAAATCAATTTACAAGCGGTCTTTTGCATATTATTAATCAACTTATTTTTTACAAAATTACAATTTTTCAAGAGTCGGTGTTACTCATAGTGTGCACGCCAACTATTTTGGTGAAGCTCATCAGCTCAATTTTAAGCATTTTTCCCCGTATTTCGTTATTTCTTCACTGTGGTAAAAAAATTCCGCATACAATTACGCAATTTATACCAAAGGCACGTTGATGTGTTACGAATCTACTGGTATGCTTAACTAAACGTAATAATTTAGCAGATTTTTACAGTGAGCAAAATGTTGCCTGAAATTTTTCTAAAAAGTCAAGAAACGGCAGTTTTTATGACTTTGGTAGGCTGTAACTAAAAAAATAATCAACCTTTTCACTCAATTCGAAAAAGGTATAGGGCAAATTTATTTGGCTACTGTCAAATAAGCTGTTTTCGCATTCTTATGAACGGAACAGGATATTGGTTACTTCAACTGAAATCACTCATTATGCTCAGAAATGACGGATTTTTTAAAAAATTTTAATTCAGTTAAAAAGGGCCTCATTGGGGTCAGCTCATAGTACATTAAGCACAGTTTTCCCGTACCCGTTGAAAAAATGGCAGATAAAAGTTTTAAAAATGACGTTTCAATAGACTGAAGAAAATTTGCAATTTTTGAAGGGGTTTATTAACACTGCCAATGCTCCTGGCTGCTGTGACATATACTAACCAAATTTTGCAGGTATAATAGATGCATACTTGACTATGTACATGTAAATTATTGTGCAAAGTGGTTATCGGTATTTTGTGATATTGGCATGAGAAGTCAGAATTGAGGTAAAATAACTTCAAAGTTACGGATCGCCTAGAACAACTAACAAAAATATGTCATATTTTAGCTGAAAATATTCTTAAAATAAATTGGGTTAGACCTTTTTTGATTGGCTTTTCTGAGTAGTGTAAGAGCCACAGAAATTTGCATACAATTTTGTAAGTCGTCAAAAAATACACAAAAAATCCAGTTTTTTAGATATAAATTAACCGTAAAAGTTTGAATCAATGTCAAAAGTAGCTGAAATATTGCTATTTACATTCGCAATGTTCGTGCCAAGTTTGGTTATGTTTCATCAAGTAACTTTTGAATTATTGCAAAAACTTCGAAAACGTAACTACCACCTTAATTAAGTCTAATTGCATTTTAAAAATACATCCTAAAGCGATTTAAAATGGTATAATTATGATAATGTCATGTTCTAAAACAAAATTATCGTATAGCCCGGTTTATGCTGTCTTACAGGACTGTTTTTGGCCTTGTGGTTTGTCCTAGGCATGGGCACGTTTACAAAAATCTGTAAACGTTTTAACGCTCGCGTTTACAGATGAGAAAACGCGTTTAAACGCGTTTTCCGATTGTAAACGTTTTTTGACCGTTTAAACGTTTAAACGTAAACGCGTTTAATCGTTTAAACGTTTAAACGTTTAACCGCGTTTAAACGTTTAAACGTTTAACCGCGTTTAAACGTTTAAACGTTTAAACGGTGAAACAAGTGAGCGTTTAAACGCGTTTAAACGTTTAAACCAGGGGTGGACGCGGGTCGTGGGTACCCGCGGGTACCCGCGGATACCCGCGGGTTGGGTTGGGTTGTGTCGGAAAATTTGAGCCGTGGGTCGACCCGCGGGTACCCACTTCAGGCCGAGCGGGTCGAAAGAATTTTTTCTGACCCGCAAAAATTGAAAAAACTACTACTACTGACAAAATGTGGCCTAGAAATTAAAAAATTCTTAAAATTTTTTCCTGGGGGCTACCGCCCCCAGACCCCTGCAAACTCTGTGGTTTACTATTCATTGTTATTAACTTTAATCAAAGCTTATATATACCTGTCTGCAAGAGTGCATTATGCTGCATTTACTTGTGTAATATACTGTCTGATATGAAGTTCCCATCTTTTGTTTTCAATTTTGCTGTCGGAAAAATTTTTTGATATGTCTCCAGTTAACCAAATTTGTCCAAAATATGAAAAAACCTCCATTTTATCTGGGGGCTGCGGCCCTCGGCCTCAGGCCCAGACCCCCGTAACAGTGAGTTTATTTAACTTAAATGACCAAATTTACATTTCTTTATGTAAGCCACTTCGCCACTAAGTGTAAAAATAAAAGGATTCTGGTGGCTGACGCCCCCGGACAACGCAATAGTGAGTTTAAACAAGTGAGCAAAAAAGTGGACAAGGTGCGACCCCCCTTATCAAAATCCTGGCTACGCCGAGTGGTGGGTCAAAGTGGGTCGCGGGTCGGGTTTTACGGCGCGGGTTGGGTCGCGGGTTACCCACGAGTGTCGAGCCGCGGGTTGGGTTGGGCCGCGGGTCAAAAATTCTGACCCGCTTTCACCCCTGGTTTAAACAATTAAACAAGTGAGCGTTTAAACCCGTTTAAACGTTTAAACGGTTAAACAATTGAGCGTTTAAACGCGTTTAAGCGTTTAAACGGTTAAGTGAGCGTTTAAACGCGTTTAAATGGTTAAACGATTATACATGTACCTAAGCGTTTAAACGTTTAAACGTACTAAACGGTAAACGGTTCGAAAACCGCGTTTTTTTGAACCCGCAAACGTTTAAAAGGTTCCAAACCGTTTAAACGTTTAAACGATTGAAAGCATTTAAACGTGCCCATGCCTAGTTTGTCCAGTGTTGGATTGTACTGCTTAAGAACAGTCCATAAGCTGCATAAGGACTAGTATGAATTCGCTTAGGGACACAGATAAGTATTAACACACTAAAAAAGTAAAAATTAATCCTTTTAATCCTTCGTGATCATAAGCTCGATATGATTACCCACGACCCCCCTACCCCTGCTTAAGGTTATAGTGTCGCCAAAGCAGTTTTGCTCATAGGTTGCAAAAAGAGAGCTTTTTGCTTTGAAATTGTGCGTTCATTGAGAAACTAGTAAAATGCTTTATGGGGTCTAATAATTACTGCCAGACACTAGACTGCCATTATCTACCAATATTTTGAACCAATCACCACTTGTAAGCCAGACATCACACAATAAGGACATAAAAGTTCGAAAAATCAGGCCAGATATCAGATTGGCCAGCTTGTGAAGTACAGTACATATGAAGTTTTGACGCACAAGTCAAGTCAAGTCATAATAAGTCAAGTCCGTTTAAGGGGGTAATTGCGTTTTTTTTCAAAGCCGTAGCTCAGCTTTTACAAATTCAAATCACAAGCGGTCTTTTGGTCAAGGCGGTAGTGACGCCAAAGCAGTTGTGCTCTTAGGTTGCAAAACAGAGCTTTTTGCTTTGAAATTGTACGTTCACTGAAAAACTAGTGAAATGCTATATGCTGTCATAAAGTTACTGCCAAACACTAGACTGCCAGTTTCTACCAATGTTTTAAACCAATCACCATTATTAAGCCAGACATCACACAATAGGGACATGAAAATTCAAAAAATCAAGCCAAATATCAGATTGGCCAGCTTGTGAAGTACATATAATGTTTTGGCACACAAGTTTTTGCAACAAATAAGAAAAATAAAAATAAAGGTACGTTTTTTTTGGATTTCAAAATGAGCGTCTAAACTTTTCACGATTTATCATTATTAATGCTGTGAGTACTTTACAGTTTATGCATAGTTTCACAATTCAAACAGGTATTACTCCGCAACCACTCAAGCAATTTGCACTAAATTTTGTGTACGTAAACTAAAGCATATGTGCTTTCAGTCTGTGTAAAAAATCTAAACAAAAAGTTAAAAGTTAAACTAATGAATGATAAAAAATTACTGAAAAATGCATTCACTACACTAGTGGTCATTTATTATTTGTATTTTATTTTATCACTGATCAAAACATGTTAGTAGTCAGTTTTGAGTCTTGTTTCAAAAAAAATGTAGCCATTTTATTCCTACTGATTGCTCTAAAAATAGCTTTAAAAGTAATGTCATGTAAGAAACTGCTATTCTGAAACTACCACTTTAAATGCCAGTCTTGTTGCGGCTGCGTTTCATATACTCACATAGTCAGAAATACCATTTAAAAATCTTATTATAAAGCCGTTCCAGTAGCAGTAAAATGCGTCATAATGCTCTTTATTAATGCTAGGTATCCTTTATTAACGACTGTGATTTTGACCGAAAAAATGTTGTTTGCAATTTTTGATTAGATTTGGCACTTTAAAAAAACAGTTTAGTATTTTTATAGCATTTTTTATCGAAGATATTATTGGAAACAGTGTTAGTGAAATGTTGGTGTTTTCCCATTAAGTTGCGCAACTGCGGTTTAATGTGGCACAACTTTTAAACCTAATGTGCACACCATAATTAGTGTAAGGCGACTCGTTGCCGCACCTACTAATGGCCCAAGCGGGAACAGTGGGTACCGGCTATCTGGGAAGGATCGTTCACTCGCCCGTAGCCTCGACCGCACCGCCGGCGGGGCTTCCAGGTATGATGAGCGGGGTCTTCCGTGCGGGCCGGGGTTGCCGGACACCGACGAGAAATGGGGCTTACCTACTCTACGGGGCAAGGCGCAGTAGGCGCAGCACACAGAGTCAATACTGCCCGCTAAGCCTGAATGGGCTTCTCTGAGCGGGGCAGTGAGCAACGGTGAGGGGCGGATCACGGCGCATACGGAACGCAGGGGTGGCAGATACTGCACGGGGATATGAACTAATATTGAGGCGGCAGGGCTCTACGCCAAAACTGCCCAACAGAGCACACGTGCGAACGGGTAAAAGAACACGTTTAATAGAAACAAACCAAGGCCATTTCGGCAGAACAACGAATAATCGTACAGTGAAAATGAACAGTGCAAATACACCGCCACACAGGCCAAGAAACGCGTACCGACTGACTAGTTTAACAAAACGGGCTACCAGTATTATACATGACCAAGCGTACACACACACAAGAGCGTGAGTACGTATATAACGTTAAATTATGTTGAGCGTGTATTCATAAATGTGAATATATAAAAGGTGAGTTAGATGTGAATAAGGGAGTAAGGGAGGATCTCCCAAGTGAAGCCTTACATTAGACTGTTGAATAGTTTTGGATAATTGAGTTTTTAGATAATACATAAACTTAAAATAGGCAAAACATTTGCTATCCCGCCTTGGTAGATCATTAAAGTGGTTCCCCATCACTTTTAGGTTGGATTCATGCTTACAGCCGTAAGTACGGTACGGTCCGCCGATAAAATGACGAAATAATGACGTCACAGGCGCTGGTTGATCCAGTGCACTAAGCTGCTAGTGACGTCATTCTGGATTCTGAAATGACATACGGCTGTAAGTATGAATCGAGCCTTACCTTCCTTGTATCCACCGTAGCTTACTTTTTCAGAACTTAATTGGAAGTTAGGTGTTGAAAGGTTTGCGATAACCACCGTTTACACCACGTCTGATTTCAAATCGGTAATTATTTCGAGGTCGCAGATGGTGGCTTAAGACATTTAGGTTGCTGAGAACTTGTGCGGCCGTAGACAGGTCGGTTCTACGCAACGGTACACACAAGAAACTGAATCAAACCTTTGGTGTACTAGGTCAAGGCAAGTACTATCAGATGACAATTTTACACACAAGAACATTGTCCACACAGACTGTTAAGGTGGTAGTTTCGAATTTGCAGTTTTTGTCGCGATTCGCTCAAACCACCAGCTATCTTTATGAAATTAGACACACTCTATAAAGCACTTTTAGGCCAACATATGGGCAAATTATAGGCTCCTTATAATCAGTTACACTATAGTTATAGCGGAAAAAGTAGTGTTTTTGACATTTTTTGGCTTTTCTTACAATATATAGTTATTTTTAAAGACCTACTTCTCAAAAAACAGTATTGTTTTTCACTAAATTAAGAAGTTGGTATCTAGATATTTTACTTAAGATAACTTTGGAAAGTTAATACGCATATTTAACTGCAACTGTTTTTTTTGAAATTGACACTTTCTGAATATAACTCTTTTTTTTCACTTTTAAATAATGTGATGTAAAGTTTAAGCTGTGTATTTCTTAAAAATTCGGCACCGAACTAGACCTGTTTGCATTGTAGTGTTATACCAAAGTTCATGTTACCAACTTGTTATATAGTCAGGGTTATGAGCTCTGCAGTATTCACAGCGTATTTTGTCACAAACAAACAATCTGTCAAAAGTGATAACAAAAGAAATACATTAGCTTACGGTCTATTTCTTTGTCTGTGCAATGCAAAAAACCGCTTATAAATAGCTGCTAAAACAACCTAGTAACAGCTCATCAAAAAAAGCTGCATATACGAAACTACCACCTTGAGTGATAATTTTCATTCCCATTTAAATAGCAGCTCATTTAGAAAGAGTCTGGATATCAAAGTGCACAATACGTGCTCTTGATACCCAGACTCTTTTGACTAGGTACCTGTGCATATTGTGCACTCTCACTGTGTATCAACGATATCTTAATTTGTTTATGACATACTGACAATATGCAAATTAGTTTCAATTTGCATTGTCTACATACATACATATGTGTGAGTGTGCATGTGTATGTGTGCGTGATTATGTTCGTGTGGGTGTAAGAAAAAGAAACATGTCTGTTAACTACATAGAAGGTCCGTAAAGGAGAGCATGTGTGTAGTTCATTCAGTTAAGGTATGTATGAACCTAATAATAGTGAAATCTCAGATGATAATGTCAACTCATTACCACTAATCTAATTTGAAAACATTCACTCACCTCATACAACTTCACTCAACTTCACTGATTAGGATTTAACGCAAGTTGACTTTCATAATACATTTTGCAAGTGCGATAATACTCAAACTTAGAGAAAAACTACACGTACAGTTCATGCACGGTTCTGTTTATCAAAACAGGCATTTTCTCAGTGTTGAGTAAAAAGGTACACAATGCACAGAGATCGCGTTCACAGCATCAGCTACTGTTTGTGAAACCAATTGGAATCCTATGAGCAGTGCCTTTGTACCGTTGGCTAACGTTACGAGAAACAAAGCTCATAGTTTATGCAAGCTGAATCTCTTACTCTGACATACATACATTAGTCACGACCAAATACCAGACGTATTTTGCGTGAACCGTCAATAATTATTACCATCGATGGGTATTATGGTTTTTTTGAACAAGAGTTTGTCACTTGTAAATGTTGAGAATGGAATGACTACATTTGCCAGAACGCATTTGAGTTGAGTCGTTTTTAGCTACTCACGATTGTACTCATTGGCACTGACGCTACCTAATGTGTATAACCAATAGTTTCTCATCCTCCAAATTTTAGTAGAAATGGTGGCTACATTGTTGCGTCTTGTAGTTTGCACGATTTTAATTATTACATGAATGCACGTAATAAATGTATATTCCACTCAACACAGTCAATAATAATTTGTCCTCGCAAAACGTCAACAACGATATGCATCTCGTAAAAATTGTGATTTTTCAAAAAAGATGTGCTACATCAACTGAAGTGCTAAATGAGATCGACCATGGATTAATCCTTGAAGTAGAAAACGCAAATCACTAAGCGCAGAATAGCTTGTATGCAGATGCTGTCTACACTTCAACCAAACGCAGCAGCTGTACTCCAATGTTAAAATGTTGTTGCAATTCTTGAAACCACTGTGAAGGCAGTAGTAGATGATCATGCATTGTGCGTAAACTTATTTTCTCGGAGATTTTAGCGTCAGATTACTGTTACGTTTGGTTATGTCACTACTATAGAATGAGCTACACCGTTTACCTAAAGTTTTGCTGCGCAGCAGATTTTTTAATTGGTTTACCTATTATGATTATTATAACTCCAAAAATAAACCAACAGGCTTTAGCGCTTGCTGCTTAGTGAGAACAACTTTTGCATACAGCTTCTGCTTGTTCTAACGGACCACTCACACCACTATCCTTTATTTAGCCTAATTCCCTAACCAACTGACTACTATTTTCTTTTCATTTACTTTTCCAACTGTTTTTCAAAATGTTCAAACTTAAATTAAGAATCGATCTACGGCTAGTACAGCAATTTAAACAATGCTAGTTCGGTTTTTGGTTTTTTGTTGTTTGACGATAGACTAATGGAGAATCAAATTTATAAATTGGGCATAGTGTGTCTGATTAGGTTGGGGCTATGGGTAATGACTAGTTACTAGATGCGATTTATTAATGAAAACGCTTCAAGTAAGCATATTAGTCAAATCTAGGTATTCACTAAAACTACCGTAATCCGGTAAAAAGAACGCGGAACGTTCTTTTACACGGGAGATAGCTTTGAAAAGCGAACGACCTCGTTTTGATCTTGTCAAGGATTGTAACACAGAGTGAAACGGTGCTTGTAAATTTTAATATACACATAATTTTTACTTATACTAACTGTAGTAATAAGTAAATATAGTAAAAGGGGTGTCGGGTAACATAATAACTACTTAGACACTTCACAGACAGACAAGAATAAACAACTGTATGATTAAACACAAACGATGTGGTTTCCCAATAAACGGGTTTACTTTTTACATTAAAGCAAAATGCGCAAATTGCAACGGCTTTTCCTTTAAGAAAAAGAAATAAAATTCTATTTTTTTACTGGCCGACTTAACTACGTACGTTGGCTAATATTTTAAACAGACTTAAAAAAGCTAACAAACTAAAAGTTACACTGTATGTACTTTAACCGATTTTGTTCTTCATTGGCTGTAAATGTAGGTGCAAACTCCCAAGGAATGGCTACGAACGTTGATTTTCGTAGAGGGTTACCCACTGCAGGAACTGGGACAAGAACTGTGGGGGGTTGGCCATGGCGACGTTGGCTCAAGTAGGCAACTTACGGTGAAATCAGTTAGAATACCATTCCCTAGGCAATGCTAGTGAATTTTAACATATATTTTGAAAAAATATGCCTAGTTATCAACAAAACATGTCCAAATGCGTCACATTGTTGAATTGCTGTTATCCATTTTGACTGAACAGCCTGCCAGGTTTCAGTTTAAAACTTCTTGACACTCTGGTTTATCAAGAAACAATCCTCTAATTTGTGTTGATACAGACACACGGACAAAATCGTACAACGAGCAAAATTTCTCGCTTGAAAATAATGTTGAACAGGGGAGCCAATTAATAAATTTCAACAAAAAGGTGTAAAAACCTCATATTATATGCCAATTATTTAACAACATTTAAGTTTTGTTTGTTTTTATCAAACCGTAACATATATCACGGATGAAATTTTGAACCGAGGTCCTGAGGAATTGAGTGAAAGAAATCTGGAACAAAACCAGGTTTGATGGATAAATAAAATATTTTTTAATTGTTTTTGGAACATTGACACGAATCTCTGACTGTAGTGCACTCCGCTTCTAATTGTACTAAAAAAGGTATTTTAGAGACTATAAAAGTACTAACGCGAAAATCTACATAACACTGAGGTACAAAGCAACATATCAACATAAAAAATGAGTGGTCAAATTTTGAAACAGTGTCATAACAAGTTTTTTAAATAGTCAAAAGTGTAATCCAAGCAGGGTTTTGTTTGCAGTTTTTATCATATGAGTATGTAATTTCTTGTCATGTGCGCCCGTGAGGACATTTTCTGCTCATTACAATGTATGTGTAATTTGGGTACACTTGCATTGGCGACTTTCGCTTTGTTGACACTTCGCATTGGCGGCAAATTTCAGTGATTATAATATTTCTAACAGGCCTTGACAATTTTTGCTTCAGTTACAGTAAGACTGGTGAGATGAAAACAAGAGCAGACAGACCAGCAGACACAATAAATGTGCACATATATGCACACTCGCAATGATATATGAAACGGGGTCCAAATTTTGGATTGGATCTCATTTTATAAAATCTTAATCCGCGGCTAAAATTTTGTCGGATTATGGAGCTGTCTCAATTTATAAAATGCCGTCTCATTTTATAAAACGGCGGCGCTGCATACCTTTTGTGAGCAAGGTGACCAAAATTAGTGTTAACAATAGAGGCAAACAATGAACCTTATTGTTTTTAATAAACCCTAGTGACCTTTAGTACCTACAGTTACTGTAGATTTATGCTGATTTTAATATTGATTTATGTATACCAGTAAAGTAGTGTACTTACACTTTTCTTGTAGTTTTTGTACTGGGTACAAATCTGGGTACAATTTCCCCCCTGCCCAGACACCCACACCACATCAATATTTCTAGTTTTTGTGGCCAAGGGGGCATGACAAACGTAAATTTCAAAATCCTACCAGATAAATAATTAAATGATTCAACAACTGAAACAAATTGTCGTGCATTTGACTTATAAATAATTTTATAATGTCGTAATTAAAAATGTAAATTTAAAATACTGCCACCCCCATTTATGACAACTTACACTCTGGACTCACTATAAACTCTATTGGGCTAGAGCGGACACGAACGTAATTAAGGGATTAATATTTGATAAAATGAGACGATATTTTATAAAATGAGACGTTTTATAAAATGAGACGGTCTGGCTTTGGAGAGGGAATTATTTTGGATCTTATGAGACCCAACGAAATTTTGGGGGAATTCTCCCTGCCAAATTGTCGGAAACCTCTCCTTCTGATCAACCAAATATACCCTACAATTTTTGAAAAAATTTGCAATTTTTACCCACTTTTGACCAAATTTTTGGGGCCCACTCCCGGATTCTCCATTTTAAGGGCCCGTCCAGCCCCTATCTCCCCCCGTTTACGTATATTGGTTAGTTCATTGACAAGGAATTAATAACCAACTATAACTGTCTTAAGGTTGACTACCTATTGTAGATTATGTGAGAGAACCTTTTATGACCTTTGCAAATATAAGTCGTCAATTTTGTCACCAATACAAAGTGTCGACAATGCAAAGGTCTACTAAGGGCAGGTTCACCGTTTAATTAGGTAATGAGTTTAATAAATTGACCCCAACAATGTCTTGTAGTGCAGCGAGCAAAGTGTCATTAACGTCTTTACTTCTGACTTTTTTAAATTTACAATTTTCTGTTCAAATCTTACAAAGTAACCTACTTTTTTTTAAAACATGTCTATCCACCCATTGAAGTTACTTTACTAAACGTCCTTGATTAGAATAATTTCGTTTTAAAACTATGTGTCCTGTTTGCCCTGTTCACTTTTATGTGCGTTTTGTTCTGTAATTAAACGACCGTTGTGCATACATTTAGTTATAATCAAGAACATTAGACCACCTACCTCATGCTTTCTGTTTTGTCCAGCTTTGGCTATAGCAGACACCATTTCACTTTTTTTGATTTATTTGCTAGAAAGTATGGCTTTCTTTCACTGTGAGGTTTTACTTACTGCACTGTAATTGACTATCAAGTCGGTTGATTCAGCATGTTTTCTACTATTTGAGTTTTCAATTTATTGATTTTTTAACGTTATCTCCACCAGTCAACAAACAGCCTAAACGATTCACGACCGACATTACATGTACAAAATTGAAACATTTGAATTTTCTGCTTTAAGGGTTATTCTCACCAGCCGGCATGGCATATGTGTTTTAATTTGCACATGGAACTTAGGTCGCCTGCGCCATGGAGCAAAATGCGCCCTCGTGCGACTAGGCATTTAGTGAATTTATTGTAACATCAACTCAGATAGATAATTAAGTGACCACCAACACCCACTACAGGCAAAAAAGGCACAATTTCCGTATGATTCGGACCAGCCAGCCACAACACAAAAACAAAGCCCAGACCAAAGCACGACCGCTATGAGCACCAGCCAGCCAAGCAAGACAGGCCCAAACAAAAACACCGTCACCCCAAACACACACCCCACACACCCCCCCACCACCCCCCCACACCCCAAACAAATCTTATTGATTTTTCTGTGACGTCAGCTCAGCCAGCAACACAATTTAATGTGTTGCCTGGCTAAAACTATGGAATTTCAGTCTACTGTTTTTATTGTTTTTATGACAGCTACTCAGTTAGCTAATATTTACGACAAACCGAATTTAACTGTGTGAATCACTTTATGACTTTTTTGTGGCAATGACGAATCTACCTTGCTGTACTTTGTTTTTAGGATTAACGCACTAGATGTATTTATATTTTAACATATTGTTAGTTACCGGTACTGCTGCCAACTAAGTCTTAGGTGGTCAATTTCTTGAGTGACACAGAATCATGCTTTAAACAAAGTACTTATTGGCGATTTAATAGGTAAATTTGATAGTCGCCCATACTTTTTCTGTTAAGCACATGGCAAATAGTCATTGCGCGACGGTTAAGGCATACACTAGATCAATATATCGCACTATGGCAAAAAATAAGGCATTGAATACCGCAAATTTATGAAAATCAATGTCCTACGAATTCTTCAGATAAATAAATTTAAGTAAAGTTTAAGCTATTTAGCTGAAAACTGCTACGACAAGCATTTTCAAATTGACATATTGTGTGTGTGCAAACCTACTCAAAAATGTGTATTGTTACATGGACAATTATTAAACAACAAGTATTAATAAAATATTAGACCTGCATTTAACACTTAGATACTATACACAACCTACTACTACACATAAGGCTAAGCTACCACGCTACGAATCGCACTATAGCTAAAAAGTAAGGCTATCGAATGACAGTAAGATCATTAAAATCGTCCTACTATTACTTAAGATAATTAGATTTAAGTGTAAATTTTACCTACCGTGACTAGGACAAAAACTACAGTAAGACAGGTATAATATTATAAAATAATGTGTGAAATGCTGTGAGGTTATTAACAATAGTAATGAATAATTAATTATCAATAAGTAATTAATAAATTTTATATAACTTACATTTGTTACATAACCTACAAACCACAAAATAACCACAAAACACACACTAACGACCACGCAAAATCACAAAAATCACAAAAGCAAGCCTATGATTTACACATAAGACAGTAACAACTGACCAAAACCAAAGACTGACTAAATTCCGACCATGAACCAAAAGTTTACCACGAAACACACACTAACGACCATGCAAAACCACAAAAATCGATAAATTATGCCTATGATTAACACATAAGGCAAAAATATTAACCAAAAGATAACCAAATACTGACTAAATTCCGACCATCAACCAAAATTTCACCACAAAAAACACACTCACAACCACGCAAAACCACAAAAATCACAAAAACAAGCCTATGATTAACACATAAGACAGTAAGAATGGACCAAAAAATAACCATATACTGACTAAATTCCGACCATCAACCAAAATATAACCACCAAAAACACACTCATGACCACAAAAAACCACAAAAATCGATAACCTATGCCTATGATTAACACATAAGGCAAAAATATTAACCAAAAATTAACCAAAGACGGACCAAAATATGACCAAATACTGTAATATTTATCAAATTCTATGCATTAATCTAACAATTCTGTATTTTTTCATTAATTTAAAATATTATTACACTATTCTGACCACAAAACGACCATTTACTTACCAAAAAATAACCACAAAACACACACTAACGACCATGCAAAACCATAAAAATCGATAAATTATGCCTATGATTAACACATAAAGCAAAAAGATTAACCAAAACTTAACCAAAATCTGACTAAATTATGACCAAATACTGTTAAATTTATCAAAATCTATACATTAATCTAACAATTCTGTATTTTTACATTAATTTAAAATATTATTACACTATTCTGACTACAAAACGACCATTTACTTACCAAAATATTACCACAAAACACACAATAATGACCATGCAAAACCACAAAAATCGATAAATTATGCCTATGATTAACACATAAAGCAAAAATATTAACCAAAACTTAACCATTTTCTTACCAAATTTTTACCATACACGAGGAAAGATAGATCATGTCGTTACCATGACAACAGCTATAAGGTAGTAATATGACCTTGAAATAGCAGCAGCAGACAGGCTAGCAACACGTACGTACCCTACCCAACGTACCCTACCCAATTTGGCCGTACCCTACCCAACGTACCCTACCCAATCTGGTGTCAGATCCGTACGCTATACTACTCTAATTTTTTTGACCTAGTGCCTTACCTGTACCTAAAGATGTTCGCAGTTGAAATTTTCAACGGAGGTGCGAGCTCCGTTGAAATGTTCGTCATCGAAAAATTTCTCGATGACGAACATTTGTCTTTTGATAAATCACCGTTAAATCACCAAATCGATGACGAACTTTCGATGACGAACATTTGTCTTTTGATAAATCACCGATAAATCACCAAATTTAATGTTCATCATTAAAAATGGTTCGATCAATCCAAAATTTTCGATGACGAACATTTGGTTGTTTGATGACGAACATTTGTTTTTTCGATAACGAACATTTTTGATGACGAACATTTGCGTTTTCGATGACCAACATTTTTGATGACGAACAATTTCGATGACCAACATTTTCGATGACGAACATTTTCGATGACGAACATTTTGTTTCAATAAATCGGGCCCAGAAGGACTCATCTACATATTAGAGCAAAACATTCAGATCTATTTCTTTCAAGTAATAAATACATAAGTAAGGGTCTTATCCAAAATTGGATTTATCGGATTAGATTTAACTTTATTTCGTCAATAACGCAGCGTCAGTTAAGGTGGTAGTTCCATAATCGCAGTGACCCGGTTTTCTGACAGATCTATACATTACGAGTAAAGACACCATGATTTTCTTACACCACACCAAAAAACACACAGAGCATTTTTTATTTGGTGTAAAATACCATGGTTAAGACTAGCTACCGCGTTGACTTACTGAACTGTAAGCCAATGGGGTAGCTAGTCTTAACGTGGGATTTTATCAGTGAATAAAACGTGATAGTAGACAGTTGTGAGTCTTGTTTCGAAAAATTGTACCCACTTTATTCCTGCTTGCTGGTTGTTCTGAAAATGAGCTTTGAAAATAGCCTCATGTAAAAAAAACTGCGATTCTGAAACTACCACCTTAAGGGGGTAATGTCGTTTTCGTGGTTTTTGACATTTCAGTGTAATTTTTGCGCCCACAGAACTCAAGCTAAAAACGGACTACGGCTTCCAAACTTTAACCACAGTATCTTTAGGAAATTATCCCCACCCGTTTTTTTTCTTTTCTAAAAATAGTTTGTAGAGTCGGTGTTATGGGCTTGTGAAAATTTAGGAGAAAAGTCAAATTACGTGATTTTTGCACGAAAATGTCATTTTCTCAACGTAGAAACGACTTATCAACTATATCAAAAAAACGGGTGGGGATATTATGTCAGTGCATAACTGCAAAAAGTTTAGTAGTTGTTAGCTGATCTTGAGTTTCATAACTGTGGCGCAAAAATTAGTCAAAAAAACCGCTGATGGGGTGTATTCAAATGATTGCAGCAGTAAAATTGCAAAAGATAATCTGCTTTTAAATATAGGTTTTTTAAAGCTAGAAGGTGTAAAAAAATGTAAAAAAGACCGCTCTAGATTTTGTTGAGGTTAAGTGCAGTTATGGTAGTTTAAAAAAACACCTAAAAACGCAATTACCCCCTTAAACGTACTTTATTGAAACTTGGCACACACCGAGATACCGTATGTGAGCCATGTGGAGCAAAATTTTAGCCGGATATTTTCATTTTGTGCTGCGCTATTATAAAAATTAATTTAAATCTAATCCGCTAAATCCAATTTTGGATAAGGCCCTAAAACTAAGTAACTATGTACTATTCTGAGTTGTGTTTGTGACCGGCCGGCGGCCGGGAGAAGCCGGCCGGACGGCCGGTTAAAAACACCGGCCGGCTAGCTAGATTCAACCGACTGACAAAATTAGGCTGGCGTAACAATCCGGCAGGCTAAGTTAAGTTATGCCAAAATGACACTCTGGATATGGATCAATTGGTTTTATCTAAAAATTTGGCGGTTCCGGCAAGCCGGCCGGCCGGCGGCTTTCGCGGCCGGTCACAATCACTAACTTTGAGCCGTTCGTAGTACTCGAATCCGAATAATTTATAAACTACTGTTCATACCTTAACACTCTATAGCGAGAGGGTTTCAATTTATTTTATCAGGTTATCAGTTATCACTCTATCAGACTATCAGTGATCATCAGTTCACTTTATGAAGATAAAATTTGAGCACTAATTTGATTGTGTAAGCTGTTTTCGAGATAAATGTGTATATTTGACATTATTTGGCTTTACTAGGAATCTACGACTAATTTTTGGCAGAAATCCACCCTCTTTAGTTTTGACATCCGGTTGGGTAGAAGTCGAATCGAGAGTACATAAAAAGGAAGAGTATGACACTCTTCCTTATTCTAGCTAATCACCCCAGAGTTCATGTTGGTTAGTGGTTTGTTGAAACGAAGGGGTAACCCCCTGAAATCAAGACACGTGCACTTCCCTGATTTAAGGGGGGTCCCCCTTGGAATCAAGACATGTCTTGATTCGAGGAGTCCAGCCCCTCCCTGACATCATGGCGTAAAAGAGCTATTTCGGCCGGAGCATCGTTCCAGGCGATTAGCTAGGATTGGGAAGAACGTAATACTTTTCCCTATTATGTACTCTTCTTCACACGGATTTACAAACTGTGCTTAATATCAGTAGTTGATGGTTATAACCTTTATTTTAAACCTTTTAAACCTTTTTTAAGAATAGGGAAAAGTGTCATACTCTTACCTATTTTGTACTTTTTTTGGTGAAATACAGTATACACTGAGGAGACTAATTATATTCAAAACAGTAAATATGAACGTTTAAAATCCTAGCTAAATCAATACAGTTGCCGTGTATATTTCCATCCTTGACCAAAGCAGATTTTCTACTTTACCTACCGCTTCAAACTCTGTTCGTCGTTTGGGATGGGTCGGGTCGGGTTGGGTCGGGTTGAAAAGGAAGGCAACTGTTTTAAGGGGGTAATTGCGTTTTTAGGTGTTTTTTTAAAAAGCCATAGCTCAGCGTTTACAAATTCAAATCACAAGCGGTCTTTTGCATTAGGTAGAACAATATCTTTCCTAAATGTATGCCATGCCTTGAAATTTCACCTGTGATTTTCTTTCCAGTATAAGCGACTAAAGAAAGGTCCTTTCAAAAATATTAAAATTTTTTACAAAAAGTTTGCGCCACAGCTCTGAATCATACGATTACCTGTTGGGGCTGAAAGTTGGTAAGGTTTTTGACATGTTTAAAATCCCCAGGCATGTCCCCCACTTTTTTAATAACTAGTCAATTTACTGAGAAAATAGCTGAAAAGCAAACGCACCGAAAATTTAAGATAATTTCTTGAAAATAAAACCCTCTAAAAATGTCCACAGGTGAAATTTCAAAAAAGTGAGAGACATGCCTGGGGATTTTGACCTTTACAATACTGTCCCAAAAATTTATGCTCAGGCGTCACTTATAACTTGAGTACTGGTGGCGCAAAGTTTACATAGAAATCACAAAAACCTCGAAAACGCAACTACCACCTTAAATGACAATTGGGATACCACAGTGCGAAATAAATGTTATTTCATAGCAACGAAACATAAATTTTTGCACATTGCATAATAACTAGTGCATCTTTTAATTGCTGAAGTTTGAATAGACGTAAACTTTGAAAAATTTACTGACAGTTCTTCAGGAATACCAAAAAAATCTTTCCGTAGGTTTGTTAAAAATAACTAATATGTATGTACAACAGGGTTAAATTTCTCATGAACTGATTTTTTAGTTATAAATTTAATTTGATGTAATTTTTTCCAGTTCCACAGAGTTCCAGACTCCTCAGATTATATTAGTATTACTGACTTCAGGGCTGGTTGTGGCCATCGATATCAGAAGGCCTAACCAATAACTATGGCCTTTAAAAGTTTAGAGTTGTGCAAATTTTTACCCAAATCAGACTGTGAGAATCTTTTTTTGATGTGTCTGTCCGTGGCTTATTTATCAGTCTTTCAGCTATCGACCCAGCAAATTGAATATTCTGTAGCATAGTCACAACTAATTTCATCGCGACTACCATGCTTCAAAAGAATTTGGTAATCATTTTGGATTAACAAATTAACAGACTCAATTACACTCGGCTTTACCACGCTGTGTCATGAAAACAACACTTAAAGTCTAAACATATTCAACTTAAAAAACTGAAAAGCTTTGTTACAAAGAGTTGGTCTTTGATGATATCCTGATCGTACTAGTTATTGTAATTAAACTATACATTTCAGTCGATTTGTGCTACATAAATTGGTAGCAGAGTCAAAACTTCACGCTCGCTGTTTATGGTTAAAACCTTATTATCGCTTACCGCTTTATTAGCCCTTGTTAACTGTCCGGCCTCGGGCTCCGGAATTTCAACTACCGTTTCCACTGTCAAAGAATCTACCGATGAAGACAACGGATGAACAACAACAACTCAACCCCTGCAGATCCTGCTCCAAACAGACGACTGACGGAATCTTGTGCGACGGCTGCTCCAGGTGGTGGTGTGTAGACTGCATCAACGAGGGGGTTCCGGGTGCTCTTCCCATTGCCCTCTATCGCTACTTAGAGACAGTCCCATCGTTTGCTTGGAAATGCCGAATTTGCTCACAAGAACCTCTCACAAGTCAACTGGTGCAAGACGGGGTCATATCTGCAGAAGACCTGGAAAAGTATACAAGCAAGGTTGGTCAAAGTAAACAAACGCAGGAACATCAACAAATGACAGACATGTTTCGCCAACTGCTAAACTCCCAGAACCAGATGATTATGGGCCTCCAAGCCATCCAGAAAGAAGAAAGAGACGCAATGTGGGCCAAGTGGGCGGAGGACAAAGAAAAAGACAGACAAGAGCAACGACGAGAAAGGGAGGAGATGAGACGCGAAAGACAAGAAGAATTGAGGATGATTCTTGAAACGGTCAGGCCCCAAGGTAACACTTTCAATGCCGGCCAGGTTCAGTCAGAACCCCAAAGAACTCCGCCCCCAACTATGGCGAAGTTACCAAAGATCCAACTGCCCACATTTTCTGGAAATATAATAGATTGGCCTAATTTCTGGGAAAGCTTTAAAGTCAACGTTGGAGATCAGCCCAGTTTGAACCCGAAGCAAAAGCTAGATTACTTACACCAAAGTCTAAAGGGACCCGCATTAAATAAGATTAAAGGTCTTGGTCTACTTGGGGACAAGTACGCTGAAGCGGTTCAGATCTTGGTAAGTGAGTACGGATCCCAGAATAGACAAGAAGAAGAGTGCTGGAAGGCATTGAGAGACATTAGCGCTGTGAACAGTTCACTGAGGAACCTGGAAAAGTTTATAGATGATGTTAGAGCCCATTCATCTTTTCTGATGCGCATGGGTGTGTCCCAAGAAACAATGGACTGTTTTGTGTGTAGCCACCTTTTGCACAAGCTTCCTACTAGCGTGCAAATGAAACTGAAAGAAAGAAAGATAGCTATAGGGACTGGTGACAAAAGATGGCAACTGATAGAGTTTTTGGAACTGTTGCTTGAACTGAAGCAACTCAATCAAATCAATACCGCTAAGCCAAAAATCAATACAGCATCGTCTTCAGATGATGAAGACAACCCACCCGCTACAGCTTCTTTTTTACAAGCTGCACAAAAAAAGCCACCAAACCCTAAGTGCGCGTTTTGCACCAAAACTAATCACTATAGTGATGAATGCAAAACCTATTCCGATATTACAGAAAGGCGCAGTATCGCTCAAAGACAAAAGCTTTGTTTCAATTGTTTGGGTACGAGCCACAGAGCACAAGATTGCAAAAGACAAAAGCAATGCTACTACTGTAAAGCATCAGGGCATCATTGTGCACTTTGTTATAAGAATCTGAAAACCAGTACCAGCTCACGTGCAACAAACAGTCTAAATGTGACAAACATAGAGCTCGCTCATGAGGCACCTATACAACCTAACGAAGTACTACTGGCTGGACCGCTAGAGGAAGATGGCATAATTATGGCCACTGCACAAGTCAAAGTTGCAAATGTAGAAGAAAATAAGGCGAAAACTCTTACGGTGTATCTGGATTCTGGAGCCAGATACACATGTATTGACCAAAATGCAGCCAACGCCCTAGGGTTAAAGTCAACCAAAACAGTGCTACTTGACACAGCTAGGTTCAACTCAAATCAAAATGAAAAAATTAAAGCGGGAATTGTGAAAATGAGGCTTCATGGTCCAAACGACTACCAACTTGACATCAATGCATACTGTATCCCACAGATGACGCCGCCACTGCCGCTGTACCCAACACAGCTGTCAACCAAAACAAAATCCAAAGCTAGGCCATACCAACCCCTGTTGAACGCACCACCCAGACAAACAACCAGCATTAATATCGACATCCTGTTAGGAATGGATTACTACTATTCAATAATGGGACCGAACGTCAGCACAGTGATTCACCTGGAAGGATCTTTAGTTGTTCACCAAACACCGTTGGGAAATTTTCTAGCTGGAAATGTTCTTCAAGCAAAGCCTAGGTTTCCGAGCTTCCACACATTGTGCGCTCACACCCAGGAAGATGTATCAAGCTTGTGGCGCATGGATACAATTGGAATTCTCGACGACCCAAAGACGGCGATAGAAGAAGACCAAGTCTACCAAAAATTCAAAGAAACAACCAGTTTCCAAGACGGCAGATATCAAGTTCGTTGGCCATGGAAAAGTTCAAGTCCCTCACTACCCACAAACTTTCATGTAGCCAAGTATCGACTGAAACAAACCTTGAGCACACTACGGTACTCTCGAGTCGACGAAAATAATACGAACTTGCAAGAATACGATAACATCATCAAAGATCAGCTGTCCAAAGGGGTCATTGAACCAGTGTCTAACTTTCAATCAAATGAAAACTTGATCCATTATATTTCGCATTTCCCGAGGATCCGAAGAGACCGCACTACAACCAAAATTAGAATTGTTTACGACGCCAGCGCAAAGACCAAACCTCATGGGCTCTCCTTGAATGATCTAATGTACACCGGTCGAAATTATCTGCAAGATCTTACAGGTTTGCTAATTCGATTTCGTCTTCCATTGATCCCGATAATCGCTGATATAGAAAAAGCTTTCTTGCAAGTGGGCCTGCAGGAAACAGATCGAGACGCTGTCCGCTTTCTTTGGATAAAAGATTTGCACAATCTCGATGTCGACAGCAACCTACAAGTGTATCGTTTTTGTCGTACGCCTTTCGGAGTGGTAGCTTCACCATTTTTACTAGGTGCGACCATACACTATCACATGGAACAAAATCCTGGAAAAATTTCTGAACAAGTTATGAACAATATCTATATGGACAACATTTTCTTTTCTGCAAAGTCAACTCCAGAAGCTATTGAAACGTACAAACTTGGAAAAAAGTTATTTAACGCTGCTGGAATGAACCTGCGTGAGTGGATGACAAATGATCTTGAAGCTAACAAACAAATTCCCAACTGTGATTTGATTCAAAGCTCATCAACTAAAGTGCTCGGTCTTTTTTGGGATGTCAAGAACGATTCTATGAAGATGCCCGATCATTCAGTCACTACAGAAACTATCACCAAAAGAGTGATCTTACGCCAACTTGCCAAAATCTTTGATCCCCTTGGAGTGGTTTGTCCCTTGATTATACGAGGAAAGGTCTTGTTGCAGAAAATGTGGAAAATGGAGCTGGACTGGGATGATGCTGTTCCGGAAGAAATCATGAATGAATGGTGCAATATCGCAAAAAGCTTGAACCAAATACCCAATCTGCAGTTTTCACGACGCATTGTGAACAACGAAGACTCGCCAATACAACTTCTGTGCTTCACGGACGCAAGCCAAGCTGCCTATGCCACTGTTGTGTATTTGCGCCAAAGTGACGGCACTACGAATAAATGCTCTATCGTATTTGCGAAAGCCAGGGTCGCCCCACAGAAGCCCCTTATCACTCTTCCACGCCTCGAACTTTTAGGTATCGTCATCGGGGCAAGAGCTATCCGTTTCGTGGAAAGTCAACTCAGGCGACCCGTGGCACAAAAGTTTTTATGGTCAGATTCACAGATAGCGCTGCAATGGATAGCTAGTGAAAAACCTCTTGAGCCATATGTTCGACGCCGAGTAGCAGAAATAAAGAAGGAAGGTGACATAAAATTTCTGTATGTCCGGTCTAAAGACAACCCGGCTGACCTCGCTTCAAGAGGTACGAGCTTTCAGAGCCTAAAAGAATCAATCTGGTTCCTCGGACCACCATGGGTCCGACAAGAAGAATCTCTTTGGCCAAAAATAAAACTCCCTGGAAACACCACGCTCAAAGATGCAACGCCGCAAACAGTCACAAGTCTCCAAGTGGCACTGCAAAACACAATCGACAGTGAAATAGGCCCATTTGGAATCGAACCCAGAAAGTATTCGTCACTGAAAAAATTGCTACGTGTCACAGCCTACTGCCAGAAGTTTGTCGATGCGCTTAAATTTCCAAATCAAACTAGCACAAAGGAACTCAACGCTGCAAATATGATACAAGCTAAAAATTTATGGATACTAGCTGCTCAAAAATTAATCGATGCTGAAACATTAAAAGCCCTGGAAACTGGAAAGCCAAATCAATTGATGCGACGGCTAGACCTATTTAAAGAAGACGGTATGATTCGATGTGGTGGTCGTTTCGCTAATGCCAGGATTTCAAGAGATTCGAAATTTCCAATACTTCTCCCAAAAAACGCTAGTTTCTCAAAACTTCTGATTCAAGACATTCACCAGAGCGCCCAGCACTGTGGCCCTAGAAGTACTCTGACGCTATTGAGAAATTCGTATTGGATTCCTCAAGGGCTCAGTTACGTAAGAAAAGAGTTGCTCAAGTGTATCAAATGTCGCAGGGTTGAGGGGGGTTCTTTCAAACCGCCTCCAATGGCAAATCTACCCAAAGAACGCCTCTGTCGCTCACCGGCATTTTTTTATACAGGTCTTGACTATTTAGGGCCTCTGTATGTCAGAAACACAGGTCTTAAAGGCACCCATCAAAAACGATGGATCGCTCTTTTTACTTGCTTTACCACAAGGGCTGTCCATCTTGAGACAGTGAAAGATTGCACCGCCGAAAGTGCCCTAAACGCGGTGCAAAGATTTGTTTCTCGCCGGGGTTCCCCAAATACAATACTGACTGATAATGCTATGCAATTTATCAAAACAAAAAACACCCTGGAGTCTATTTGGGGGGACAAAGAAGCTGACGAGGTCTTACTAAGATTAAAATCATACTTCACCGATAAAGAAATTTTCTGGAAATTCATCCCTGAACGCTCCCCATGGGTTGGAGGGTTCTACGAACGACTTGTGGGGCTCGTCAAACGAAGCATAAAAAAGACATTATGGAAAGTGACGATTAATGAGGACGATCTAGTGACGCTGGTGACGGCCATCGAAGGCACTCTCAATTCTCGCCCACTGCTGAGCGTGGGACCGGACCTAAATGATGGAGATATCCTGACAACCAGCACACTTCATTGCACCTGCCGTATCCACCAACTTTCCGCCGTCAGGCGAAGATCCTGACGACCCTGATTTCCAGCCACTTGCCACCGACGACCTTCATCGGTTGTGGAAAAAGAAACAAAAGAAGCTGGACCAGTTTTGGTCAATCTGGCAATCTCAATACCTGCAAGAGCTCCGGGAAAGCCACAACAAAGAATTCCCTAGGAAGAAAGGGCAAGTGTTACGCGCTCCACAGGTGGGAGAGGTAGTTATGCTCAAAGAAAAAACACCAAGGGCGACGTGGAAAATAGCCAAAGTCCAAAAGCTACTACCTGGGGAGGACGACCATGTCAGATTTGTCCAGGTGCAGTTTCCCGGGGGTCAAGTGACGAAACGGGGCAGCCAAGACATTGTTCCTTTGGAATTGATGCCACAAGCTCTGGCCTATCTGATTCCTGTGGGGCCCGGAGGATGTCATGAAAACAACACTTAAAGTCTAAACATATTCAACTTAAAAAACTGAAAAGCTTTGTTACAAAGAGTTGGTCTTTGATGATATCCTGATCGTACTAGTTATTGTAATTAAACTATACATTTCAGTCGATTTGTGCTACACGCTGTACCTTGCTAATAACCGCACTAAATTTGTCAATTTTGAATTATCAGTGGCTTATCACTAATCGGCACGGGGTGTCAAGTTATTTTGCTGACTTAAAGCCTTATCAGTGGAACTGCCTAAATTGGAAAATTCTTCCAGTCGCATCAGCAAATTTCGCACCGATAAGGCAAACTTTGCTGACGCGGCTTTGACGCTAAAATTGTTTTGGAGGGGGTACAACGGGTTAATCTTTATCAAACTTGAATCAGCAATTTTTCTGACCAGTCATTAACGAATAGTTTCCCACCGTACACCCTGCACTAACAATTATATTTTTACACCACAGAGAATGTTCTATCAATAGACTGACTGTTAACACTTTTAATATCAGTCTACCATACGTCATAAATATTTGGTGTTAAGAAAAACAAGCCACAACTGATAAGAAACTGATATAAAAGTAGACCCTAAATTTGGTCTGTTAGCTATCTCTCTTGAACTTCTTGGACTGATACTTCTGTTTTCTGTCTTTGCTGAATCCTCAAATCATCATGCCAGTGAAAGGTGAGATTGGGTACTTTGGATTAACTTGTTCCTCGATCAAAATTTTGAGATCCGGTCCTAAATTGGGTACAAAATAAGTTATTTGTCATGAGTTTAAGGATTTGAGAGGAATATCATCTTGTCAAATTCATATCTTTAGCTGTTCTCATTTTCCCCCTACATTTATCCAAACGTTTACCCTCTGGTTAGGTTTATTTGCTGTGAGATATGTCAAACATGAATTTGTTCGAAGTTACGCAGAACTGCTTTTTAGCTTCCTACTCTTAACGTGCATGAGATTTCTTATTTCAAGCAATAGTACTAAGTGCATGAGATTTGACACTTATTCATTTTATATAGCCATAATTACTATATGTAGACTATATCTAGGACAGTGCGTTGATTGACTTTCAAATATAATATACATCGAACCAAATCAAAGTCTTGATCAAAAGCATGAGTCCACCAAGTGAAGCTGCAAGAACGTCGGGAAGCAGAACGAAAGGTCATAAATTTTTAATAAAAATAATCCTACCTTGCTAAGTTAAAGTCCATTCGCTAATTGTAAGTATCAGTAATCAAACTAACATTGTTGTTTTTATGGCTTTTTTAAACTGGTTTTAGCCTTGATTTTAACACTTTTTAAATTTACTGTTTTTAGGTCTCCGGGAACGTCTGGCTGATGGGGAGTACGTGCTGGCGGCCGAGGGTTACGTCTTCGAAATGGAACGGCGTGGGTATTTGTGTGCGGGTCCGTTTGTGCCGGAGGTGGTGCTGGAGAAACCAGAACTGGTCAGACAACTCACCGAGGAATTTGTGCACGCCGGCAGCGATGTGGTTTTGGCCTTCACGGTATGATTTAGGAAAAAAGTTACAGCATTTTATTTGAGTACTAGTTTATATAGTAGACCCAATTAATTAAAAAACTTCTAGCAATTGCATTAAAAAGTATTCTTTATGCCTTGAACATTCTTTCTAAGGTTTAATACCACTTGTTTAATGAACTATTTGTTTATAACTAGGATGCTATGTAACATATATCTAATAGGTAACGTGAACAGTTATTTTATGCTAGTCGCAGTTACCCAATCAATATTTATGCTTTATTCAATTATTATCTCTACTATACTATACAATTTATCAATGCGTTTCTATTTTAGTACTACGGCCATCGCGAAAAGTTGCGGATCGTTGGGCGAGAGAATGACTTGGAAGAGTTGAACCGGAAGGCCCTGGAGATCGCACGGGACGTGGCGGACCGGACGGGAACCCTGATGGCCGGGAACATTTGCAACACCACCTGCTACGACCCCACTGCCACCAACCACGACGAAACCAAACGAATCTTCAAGGTGAAGACATTGTGTAACATCTGTGGTATGAAAGATGGTGAAGAAGTAAAAAACTGTTTGTGATTGACGTGACTTGACGGAGACGAGAGTCAAAATTTTCTATAGGGTGTCACCATCCGATACGTCGCTACTGAGCGATATGTGAGAAATGTTAACACTTGGAACACTCTAGTTTGTGATTGTCAAACACGATCAGCGTATTTAAGCTCACTTGATGCTTTTGTCTACAAATCATTTGCTACTATAAATTTGCTATAATTACATACAAAGTGTTTATAATGTATTCAATTGTTTTTTCAGGAACAAGTGGAGTGGTGCGCGGAGGCTGGAGCGGACTTTATGCTGGCTGAGACGTACAACGACTTCGGTGAAGCCATGCTTGCTCTCGAAGCCGTAAAGCAATATGGAAAAGGTTAATCTTTGGTTTCTTCAGAAATATTTAATAATATTACCTTCTAATCACAGCAACGTACGACAGTATAGATTTCTTTTGTACTTTCTGACATAAATGAAGAACGCCAGTCTAAGAGTCGTTTTGTTTCAGTGTGACAAAACATCGTACCGAAGTTTTCTACACATTACATATGTTAAAACGTTGCCTTTAGACTTGGTTCAGCAAGACTAAAGCTAGGCTGCCTTTATGCATACCACTGAAATTAGTTAGTCTTATTGCAGACCTGAACAGTCTTTTTCCAATTTTTTACGATTTCCATGATCTAATATACTATAAAAAACGGACATGAAGTTTATTTTAATGTCGTGTTTCAGGCATGCCCGCAGTGATCTGCCTGGCTCCACAAACTGACCATCAGACGCGCGACGGTGTTGCCTACGACATCGCTTGTCGCAAACTGGAGGAGGCTGGCGCTGACGTGGTCGGCCTCAACTGCAACTTTGGCCCCCAGACCATCCTGCCTGAAATGCGCAAAATCCGCAAAGCCTGCAAGGGCCCGATCGCCTGTTTGCCTGTTACCTACCGTACCACGCCTGAACAACCACAGATGCAGTCTCTGATGCTTCCCAATGGTACAGTGGCTAAGATTTATTTTCACAATTTTTTTATGCAGTGATTTGAATCAAAAGTAGTCTTTGGACACGGCTGCTGTTTAAATGCTAATTCCATTTGAAAACAGGCTGTATAACACAATGATTATCGATAACGCGTGTCGATTTTAATATTCTTTTTGCTAACTATTAACATCTCAGAAAAATAAACAGCCCAACGCAAATCACTAATTTTGAATTACGTCTGAATCATCATTAGTTTTATAGTTTATAGTTTTAGTTTATTTATGAAACTTATCAAGGCAGCTGAGTGAGATTTTAAATTTTAACTCCAAAAAAATGAAGGAAGTAGTAAGATGCGTGCTCGGTTAGAATTATCGCATACTTCTATTTTAGGAAAACGTGCCTTCTATGAGAATCTGGATCATTTCTACTGCACTCGTGACGAAATGGCCGAGTTCGGGGAAGCGTGCAAGGAAATTGGCATCCAATACGTGGGTCTGTGTTGCGGTGGGACCTCGCGTCATTTCCGTAAACTCGCCGAATCTCTGGGTCGCAAACCTCCGGCCTCTCGCTACTCGCCCAACATGGACCTTCATTTTGTCTACGGCAAACACGAAAGTCTCCGCAAATGCAACACTGAAGGATTGAAGTGAGTTTTTTACGTTTTGGTTTCTTTTTTAGTTTTTAATTATGTTTTAGACTCTGAAGTTGCATTTTGTCATAGTACATAATTTATAGTTATAGTTATGTTAAATTTTATAGCAGTTTAAGCTGGTACTTGCATTTTGTAATGCTTTAGTAGATCTCAACCTAGAAGGGAAGAGTGAGCAAGAATTTTATTACGGATTTATATGACTTTACGATTTTCTAACGATTTTTTAAGTGCGTGAAAATCTAGCTCGAGCAGCGATTTTATTCCAAGCGCATCAACACCAAATTTTTATCCTGAAGTGAAGACGTGTGATTCGGAACAGTTGCCAAAACTTTATTTAAACTTTCATACTTGAGTAATTTAACTTGAATTTAACTAACTTTATTGCTACTGTAATGCTTAACTTTGCGTATTTCAGGAAAATCTACACTCCGGCGGAAGCTTCATAACCGATTAGAGACAGCCGCTAGCGAAACTTTACAATGCTGTATTTTCTCCAACGTAGTGAACATTTTTCTTTCTTGTAGCATTTACAATTGTTAAAGTGTAAAGCTTTGTCAATACAACTCATACTTGAATAGTATTCTGTTATTTTCATGAACGGTATTTCTTTTACAATCAAAAATTTTAATGTTACTTCTTTTCTGTCAAAATTTAGATATGTAACACTGGTTCTAACTCAATATTTGTAATTTAAGTGTGTATTTTTTGTAAACTGTAGGTATCTATAATTATTGAGTACTTATTGATTTGTTGTTACCATTTCATGGTAATTATTTGTAATTAAAAACTGTACTTTAACTCTAATTTGCGTGACTTCAAATAGGACAAGCGTAGTGTGTACCTCAGCAAGTTCGTATCACTTTAGCAATTCATTTATTTTTGTTCCTTCTAGGGAAGGAACAATTGTTTCGAAATCGACTCTGCGCAGTGTAAAAGTAGCAGCCACATGCTGTTATGCGCATATGATTAACACGTAAAGTCAGTATGGGAGCTGACTGCTCTTTTTTTGAAAACAGCGTTTTAAATTCAATTCAATTTTAAATGAAACAATTATAAACAACACTTTTTCAGAGGTTTTAATTTGTAATTTTGATTGAGTTTTGTTATTTAAAAATGTTTTGTGCACGCTAATGTCTCAGACAAAATACACATGCAATTCACGTGACTGTCTAGACAATTGTCCGTTTACTAGTTCCTGACATCTATTTTCATAATAAAATGTGGCATAACCTCTAGTTAGTACTTCTGTTAGCCAAAGCAAAGTTAATGTAATTTTATTTTTATTAAAAAATATAAATATTTATTGCGCTCTCATTATCAGTCATGGTTTTATCCAGAGCAGTCGCAATTAAACATCAATAGTCATCGAAGGAGCGTGGCCGAGTGGTCAAAGGCGCTACTTCAAGATTAGTGTATTATTAGTGCAAGGGTTCGAACCCCATAGTTGTGTTTGTCCAAAAAAGTTGGTACTACTGTCTGCAGAAATACTTTTGAACTAAAATTTTTGTCATTAACGTGTCCTGAGTGCTGAAATCAAAAATAGAAAAGTAAAAGTACCAATCAAAAGTAAACTGACAAATATGGATTTTGCACTCAACAAAGGAACCTTGTCCCTTTTGGGGCATGCTTGTTTAGTATATCCCAGTCAGCAAACTTTAGGACAATTTTTGAACTTGCTGAGCCAATACTATTGTAATCCCATTGTTAAACACTAATTATTATAAGTAGGATGTGTATAAATAACAAAAAACAAAGTGTCATAATATATGTTGAGTGATGAGTGTACAATCTGTGGCTTCGTTTCAATATTCTAGAGAGAATTGTGGATATGCAATGCACATATTTACCGCTGAGTTACTCCAAAAGCCTTACTGGTTAACTGTAAACACTTTACACCATTTAGAAAAAGAAATGTCGTACCCGTACTGCAGGTCGATCAGGGTCGAACAACGGGCCCTGATTCATGCCATCGTTTTAGAGTCCATTAGTAAATGTACCTATTGTTAACCTAATAAATAAATAAAAATTAAGGTAAGCGTATGCCCATTAGGCAACTACTAACCTTAAAAATCATTTTAAACAGGTTTTCAAGCTAAACTACAGCTGTAATTGGTCAGATCATGACATCAATTCTACTAAAAAATACGTCTTACATGGGCATATATGGGGTTGAAGATTTTGATACCAAGAATCAGAGACAGCGTGCCGACCTTGGAATCTCGTGGTCTCATTGTCACATATACGAATACGACCCATGAACAAACAACTCGATATACAGTTTGATGTTCTGTTCTTTGTGATCTTACTTGATGACTTATTGAAATAGAGCATGTAAACAACAATAGCATATCTCAGGCGCTATCAGCGCTACCAAGAGTACAATAGGAGGAGTATGACATCCTTCTTATTATGACAACCTGCGGGCTGTGCTCAATGCGGAGCGCAAATTAGACCTTTTTAGTACGGTTTTGAGGGCGCCCCTCCCCCATCATTTCAAGACCCCGTACTGAACTGAGGCAGGTATACCCCTCAGTTGGTACCCTCTTCAGTTCAAGACACTAAGCAAGCTACCCCCAAACCTCAGTTAAAGACATAGTACTCAACTTCATATGGGCAAAGCAGCTGACTTCTGTACTGTCTTAAACTCAAGGAAGGCGCCCTCAGTCGAGTACGGGGTCTTAAACTGAGGGCGGTATAGGAAGAGTATCATACTCTTCCTAATATGTACTCTTTATGTTGCGTATATGTAATGAATTGAACGTATAGTGAACGCTTACACGCGATATATATTTAATTTCACAAAACTTGGTTAAGTACTAAAATGTCGTCATTGAATAAACATTGCTATAATATAAGTTAAACATAGTACTCGTATCACAATTACACTAATATCCGATAGATAAAATATCAAGTCTAGATTAGCCAAAACTGACACTGATTACCAATTTGTTGATGTATGTAGTTAAGTTATTAATGCTAGAAAAAACACAAACGACATCGCTATGGCATTTGTGCCTTTGTTGATTTTTCCCGAGCTTCTGCATATCTGTATAGCATCTGGCTTTTGCGTGGTCTCATAGCCACGGTTAATCTTAATGCTACTGCTGGGCGTGTAGCTGGGGTTATTGTTAGCAATAGTCGCTGGTTTGTTAGTGGTTGGTTCGTAACCAGGATTAATTTTAACATTAGTGGTTGGTTTGTCGCCAGGGTAAATGTTAACACCAGTGGTAGGGTTAATGTCAAGGTCTGAGGTTAGTTTATTAGTGGTTGGTTTGGAATTAGGGTTAATGTTAACATTAGTGGTTGGTTTGTTAGTAGTTGGTTCGTCACTATGGATAATGGTAACGTCAGTGGTTGATGTGTAGTCACCGATACCACTTTGTTCGTTTAATTTCTGTTGCGAACTTTCGATTATTCTCTCAATTGGCACTTGATAGCCCTGCGATATACCGGGATAGTCCACATTGTTACACAGAAAGCCTTCGCACATGCAATATGGGACTATGAAATTCAAATTTGGTAACTCCTCTTTATTTTCGGTTAGGCGACTCAACGTCATTGGTGGCGTATCCCAGTACTTTGTCCCTTCGGGCCGAGAACATGACTTCCCAGAACTTTTGATATAGGCGTCATAGAACTTGGAGTCACTCAACATGGAATCCGCACATCCTCGAATTACCATTTTTGGTAATAATCCTAAACAAATAAACAAAAAACAAATAAAGCGCACAGCAGCCGAAATTTTCCACATACTTAACGCGTCATAGTTCACGCTCAGATTTGAATGGTTAATTACGGTTTAATTACATTACTATACTATAACTATATTTTTTGCCTGCATGCAAACATTGATGTTAAGAAATCTGCAGAAAGTTGGCTTAGGTCAGTCTAGAAACTTGCACTGATGTTATAATTAATGCTATTCTTATCATCTTATTGTTAATTATTTGTAACCGCAAAGCAGACAACTTTTATACCGGTGTCACGGGCAGAAGTGTCCCCCCTGTCCCCCCGTCCTACTTGGGCAAAAGTGTCCCCCTTGCACTTTTGGTGTACAAACTCATAAAAAAGCGAATTCTCAAAACCTAAACACATTCTAAAAATAGCTTTAAACTTCAAATGCTTTAAACAAATTTTAACAATATGCGTAACTATTTAACCTTAAGGCCCGGTTCACACAGACTTACTTTTTACTTTATTCTTTTTACTTTTTACTTTATACTTTTTACTTTTGCAAAATTGTTCACACAGGCTTACTTTATAATTAAGGAAGATCGCATTCAATTGGCTGGCGTTGGCGCACACGCACTTGTATGTCAGAAAGCAAATCTAGCCAATAAAAATGAAGCTCAATAGGCGGAGCTTCTGTTAGAGCACTCTGATTGGCTAGATTGCAAAAGTAAAAAGTAAAAAGTAGAACGCGTTTCTACTTTTACTTTTGGCCAAAAGTAAAAAGTAAAAAGTACGTTCTGTATGAACCGAAATTTTTACTTTTGGCCCAAAAGTAAAAAGTAAAAAGTAAAAAGTACGTCTGTGTGAACCGGGCCTTATATGTAGGGTTTCATACTGCAGTATGGCTATGGCATCACAGATAGATTGAAACAGTGCGGTTTAGTTAGAATAAACTGACATACGGTCAAAGAGCATTCGAATTTGCGGCTGAACGCACCTAGGCTAAAGTAGTCTCTCTGCCGGTCAACTTGTCCGTTCGTTCATCCGATTCAAACCGACCCGAGATATGTAGATTCTAACCCTACCCGACCCGAGCATACCAATATAATATACCTTATATCCAAGCAAAAATATTTTGACCATAACAAGTCAAATAAAAAATTCAATCAAATTTCTTTCCGCTGATACAAAATCAAGTAAAAGTTGATTAGATTTGAAGAAGTGCATTGAAAAATAGAAACTTGTGGCAAAACCAGAAAGCTGGGTGTAAACTAGTGAGCAGTAACCGTTGCGTATATTCGAAACACGATTTTGAATGAGCAGCTAAGCGTAAACTAAGGGGGGACACTTTTGCCTCGTCAAAAGTGTCTGGGGGGACACTTTTTTGGGGGGACACTTTTGCCCGTGACACCGGCATCACTGAAAATGATAGCAATCACCTTAATTTATGGGCTTTAGCCATAGTCTGGACTAAATCTCACTGCATTCTATGCATCTTATGCATTGCAAAGGTACCTTTTGTGGTTGGATGCAGAAAAGTTGTTGGCCAACTCAAGCTGGCCAACTTGGTCAACTTGGCCAACTTAAGTTGGCTAACTCAAGTTAGCCAAATTGGCCAACTTTAGGCCAACGTAAAATCATGTGTGTCATCTGTACGCTTACACGCGACATTTACCTCAATTTTGCACACAATGTAGCCCTTGTGAAGGCGCATTGCAGATTTAACAAACTGGAACCCATGCAAAAGTTCAATTTACGTGTAAATCATAAGTGCAAAAACCGTTTTTTGTGGTTGCAAAGCGTCCCGTTACTCGAAATTTTTACGCGGCGGCCGAGGCCGCCGCGTATATACTATATTACAAAAGCTCGATTTGCATGTATTTGCTTCTCCCTGTGTTACTTTCGTTGTGAAAATTGGCAGGTCCTAAAAATACATTGTTTGTGTGTGCGTGTGTATTCACTGTGTGTGTTAATCTTGCACCTCAGCGTATAGTGTTATGAATAATACGTGTATTGCTTGCTCATCATGATCGCATGTCAGTCAAGTGCTTACTGCTGGCTGACTGCTGAAAAATTTTGCACACAGTGGGCAGTAATGACAAAACCTGTCGCACCAATGCTGCCTAGATTGTTTATCCGAGCGTTGGTACCAGAACACTTAAGGGTCCACAGTGGCACAGCCTCAGAGGCTGTTGGCCATAGTTTGGGACGCTATAGTTGTGTTAAGGCAACAATGGCAACGGCTAAGTTAATGCACCAGCTGACAATCGACATGACTGACAATGTACAAAACACGCAGTTTTTTGTACGCGGTTTTAACTGTTTTTGGCGTGTTTTTGATACGATTGGTTTAAAACGGCTCGTGATAAACTGCTTTTATAACAAGGTTTGTAATAAATTTTCAACTTAATTTTCGTCTCGAAAAACTGTCAAGGTTCTGAAAGCAAGATACAGCTCAACATGTTAAAAATTTTGGTCTAAAAACTTTTGGTGCCGCGTTTTATACCTATTCGAAGAATATCTTCGGCATTTACCTAAGCATGTCGTAAAAAACTCTATCGAAAATTGGTTAAACTTTACTCGCAAGACGTGCTTGTTGTTAACACAGCCGAAGTTGATTTTTACATGATTGGATAGCCTATCGTCATATCTCAATCTCTATGATCCAGTTTTTTAATTTTTGCCCGTGGCCTTAGCAGTGACGCCAAATCTGAAATCAGTCAAATTTGGCGGGCCCAAAACGGGCTATTTTTCCACAATTCGCCCTAGATTCTGGCTATACACATAAAAAATACATATAAAAAATTCGGATCATATAATTTTGGGGCAGATAAACCTGGGCTACTACTATGCCAAGTTTCAGCCTGATTGGTTTGATGCGGTTTGTGCAACTGTCTAAATAAGGGCAACTTTTAGGCTTTTTGGCGCACTTTTGCCTTAATAAATACACTGACAAACACACTGAAACGAAAGTGCACCTTCAAGCTTAAGGGGGCGCTCCGGGAATCGGGGGTTACATCGAAAACTAGCAAAAAAATTGGCAAATGTCAAACTTTACTATACATATATGTACTATGGCACAAAAGAACACTGGAGGCAAAATTTCAAATCACGTGATTATGTCACGTGACTCCCAGAGCACCAAACGTGAGTGAATTTTCGGCAAACGATAACTCTGCTTATACTTTGCGTATAGTCACACTTTATATACCAAAATGTAGCTTATGCGCTTCTCTAGTTTGGTTTTTAAACACTATTTTAAAAAACTATATTTTTTAAACACTATTTTGGTTTTTAACAATTATGTCAGGTTTAGATAAAAAATGTCATTATGTGTTTTCGAAGTCGAATTCTGAGCAATAAAATTTATATAAAAAAATTTCTAAGCTTTATTTTAAAAAACTAAAAAGTTGTTCAACTGCGCAGAGCTATATGGCTATAATTGTGTAAAATTTTGTAGAAAAATATCTTACCAGCATTTTATAATCGAATGCCGAAAAATTGGTTTTGTATTCACACAGCCTATATTTGAGTCTGCTGCTTCTGAAAATGGTTTCTTGTGCAATTTTTTTGCACAGAACGCAATAAAATTGTTTTAATTTTCCATTACGACTAATAAAATCTACGTATCGTCTGTTTGCAAAACCTCAAAAAGCGTTGATGCACTGGCTTACTTGCTGAATTTGTGTAAAAGTTGAATAAAATCAGTAAATTGTCCAATTTTTTCCAAATTTTTTGCTATGGAGATATGCACGTCAAAACATCAGAAATAGTATTTTGGGCAACTTTCCTTCAAGAATGATAGGTCATTTTGGCTGTTTTTAAAAAATACGGCCCAAATCCTTGATTCCCGGAGCGCCCCCTGAATCCGTATCTGACGTAGAGGTGCCTTGGGGGAGTACCATGTGTGAAAATGATCAAAATTGGAGAACTTTGCTTTTCGACCCCCCCTTAATCAGCATTTTTTTAGTTAAGGTTAGTTAATCAGCATTTTTTAGCATTTTTAGTCAGCATTTTAGTTAGTTTAGTTTTATAAGGCGAACACGCTCGAAACTAACCTTTATTAGAATCACTAACAATTATAAAACATGTAGAATTGCAAGGCTCAATCCCGATTCCACTGGCCTCGATTAAATGTTCATTGCAGATGTTTGAAACGCTCAAAGGTTTGGCAAATCCAAGCCTTTCCAGATTGTTACGATCCTCTTCAGGAACGTCCGATACGCAGCTGTAGCAGTAAGTACGTGATATCGGTTCAGGAAGAGGATAGATGGCTTCTAAATACAAACATTTATTCTTTTACGCCGCCGCGTATACTAGATATTAGGGTTGAGTCTGTTGCAAAGAGTATAACTGCGTGTGATCAAGCAAGACAACACTATGCAGGCTGCAGCAACCAGCAGCACAGTCGTTCTGTGTGTGCGCGCGGGCGTGTGTATTGACAGCACTTCAACGCTTCAGCTGCGACGACAGGTAGAGCTAAGAACAAAATTTAGTTAGTGCAGAAAGATAAGTTCGTATGGAGTTTTAGTTTAGACATTATCAATGCGATAAAGCCAAAGGCGATTTCAAAAACTTTAACTGAAAAGGTTAGCTATAAATCTGTCAGCACCGACAGCATTCATGAACTTTCTTTGGGTTCATTCTTTTCCGGACTAAACTGACAGACTGGACTTATTTTAGTCCAATGTTTAAGAATGGCAAATCGGGCATTAAACAAGTTAAAATAAATCAGCAGGGTCCCCTTCCCACTTCTAATACCCATTCCAAAACTGCCAGTGGACCAAACGGATATAGTTGCACGCTTACCGTTTCTGTTTCGTTTACCGACTGTTTTTGTTGAAAATCCGTTTAGTCTAATTAAAAAGCTACGCGTTCAAAGTTAAGTCCGTTTAATCCGGAGGCTCTGGAATGGCATTTTTAAGCTTAATTTCTGTACCGTTTAGTCCTTTAAAATCCGGCATAATCCCTTTAATCCGGCAAAGGAATAGGACCTTTGTCAGGTTCGCCTGTTACAAAAGCACACTCTCAAAATTTTTAGACATGCCGCGTTATTCTATAGAGTATTGTCAAACTAGATTGGATTACTATAAGCAAGAGTACATAATAGGGATCATCCCTATCCCTATTATCACCTACATCCCTATTATGTACTCTTGCTATAAGCTAATACTCTTGGCTAAAGGAATGTTTCACCCTAAGAAACTATTTACTCGTAAGACGTAAGCTATTTCATAAATTCCTAATCCTAGTCCTAAGCCTAAAGACATAGTAATGAAAAATACGTAAGACTATATTATTAAGTAATTAAGACTGCCTTTATCGTATATCTTTCTGCAATTTTGAGAATGACATATTGATAGTCATTGATGTAAAAGTTCAGCACTATAGAATTTGTCATTCATACCTAATGTTCAATGATCACCATAGCATTTTTGATTATTTAAAAATGCGCTGACCCGATTTAGTAGTAAAACATATAATTAACACTTTATAACTTGTTTTATGTTGCCGCCAGTGAAACTTATAGTTAAATTTTATTAAAAACAGTAAAACTAAAGATGTTCTGAAAACTATGTAGAATGTTAAATATAAATCATTTACTTGCTTGAGGGCTATAAAAAATAGTTCCAAGCTTTGGTTTCTCTTTGTCATTGCATAGAAACCCAGTGCAGGAACAAAAAGCAATATTGTTAGAGATGTGCTCAGAGTAGTCCAATAACGTCTTGCTCTCAATTATTTCTTCAATATTAAACCACATCGGATCATATTCATTTTTCCCACATATTTCGTTTGTGACGAAATTTTCATACTTAGCCAGTTCATTCAGCAAGGAACTGGAACAGCCACGAATTACGATTTCTTCAGGCAAAAAATCTAAAAATACAAAACAATGGCACAAATAACGTAAATTATACCGTGGAAACAGGTGAAGTTTCAAGTTACGTATGAAGTAGTTTCGCTTTAAAAATGAAAACAGAGTTGGAAAAAAACCCAGTATTCAGCAGAAAAGTTTTTACCTGTTTCTAATTTTAGAACTCCCACTCAACATAGTTGCGAATTACAGCTGCACAGTGCACAGGATACAACAATAAGTTCTGTACTGTTTTATTTTTGTTAATAATTTTGTAATTATTGATTTGTTAAAAACATACACAAACTTATGTAATTGGGTAAAATGTCATAGTACAGACATTGTGTTCGCAGTATTAGAAGTACTTCGTCAACTAAATAATTCAGGTTAGTATTCAGTTATGGTTGTATCTTACTATCTCGACTGTTACTTGTTTGTTGCAAAAGTTCTTAGTTTTTTTAATTGTATATGTGTCAAGCATCCATTTTCAAATACACTGACCAGAGGTTGAAAACGAAAACGAACCGGAAACTTGTGGCAGCTTCATCTATGCCAAGGTAACGAACACGTGTAAGCTACACAGCAAAGCTCTACTGTTGAATAGAAAGAGGAGGCCCCAATTTTAGAAAGAATGAAAGAAGTGAGACGCCGGAAATCGAAACCCGGCGGCCTGTTTCGAAGTCAAGTATGCTACCACTACACCACAGCCTACGAGTCTCATGAGCCCTAATTCTCATTTGTAACACTACTGAGCCTTTTTGGAGTGCTATTTACGCTATTTGTGCTATGAGCACTATCGAAGGTGCCATACGCGTTATTTGTTCTGTAGCGCTTCTTGTGAGCGCTATGGCGCCAAAAACGCATTGTGTGTGTTTACGTTATAAATGCAATCGAAGATGCTATATGCACAATTTTCGCTATATACGCGAAACTTGTGCAGCAAAGTGACCCAGGGGATTTGAACTACCCTTCGCTAAACTACTAGCGTTAGTTCTATTTCACCATCTGAGCTACCTGGCACATTTGTGTTTGTTTTAATTTCGTTTTATATAGCGATATATGACTTAGCATAGCGCGTATAACAACTGAAGGGGCTATTTGCGCTTTTGCTATTGTTGTTTAGCGCTACTAGCGCTAGCTAACTGTTAGCGCTGTTTATTTCTTATATCATCCCTATACATCATGTATACGTCCCCTTAAAAAACAAAAGAACATTTGGTGTGATTTTCAGATTGTTATTTGTGTTCTAATTGACAATTTTCAAAAACAGCGAAAATAGCAAACGACAGCACGTCACACACGTAAGCGCTTCTCATATAATACGTGGTGTTGTGCCATATAACATAACCTTTTATATTGAAAACAATTAAAAAATAAGATATAAAAAATCTAACAATTAAAATTTGTCAAGCATCAACAAATCTAACTTGAAGGCCGTAGATAAATGATAATGCAGCTTCTATTGCACGGTTCAATTTTAATTCCACTGTCCTCGTTCAAATCATTATGGCAAGTGTTAGAGTAATCGAACTGCTTTCCAGAAGTATTAAATCCAAGCATTTCCAGTCTGTTACGGTACTCCAGGTTGACATTTGTCATACAACTGAAGCAGTAGGTGTGCGCTTCTGGAGGCCGGGGGAGGCTAAGCAGTTCTAAACATAAACAAAAAAGTGACATGTGGGATGACATTGTTTAATTTTTCTGTTGCGCCACAGCACAACAGGTACTTTATTAATTTGTGTAGGGTTTGCCCAATTTATACCTGAACACTCGTACCCGATTTTTCGGGCAGGTTCCAGTGTTAAATTAACACTAAAAGAAAAGCACCTTGAACACCTCCACAACTTTTTTCTAATTTAACGCTGTACGGCGAGTAAACAAAAGCTGTTGCCGGGATGGAATCGAACCAGGATGTTCTACCGTCTGAGCTAACCGCCTTCACAGATAAATATATATGCCTTGCAAGTAGAAACACAAATAGAGTTAATCAGCAATTGGTTCGAAGTCCACACACTCGAAATCACCTTTTATTGCAAAAAAGTCACAAAAACTGTCTCAAAGAATGACAAAAATTTGTCTGAAATATCGCTTTGTACTAATCATTTGTGTTTGCAAATTATGCAGCGATTGACACAGGTATCATAAGTTAATTAATTATGACCAGTTTTTGCACTTTTCACTTAAGGTGGTAGTGTCGCCAAAGCAGTTTTGCTCATAGGCTGCAAAATGAGGACTTATTGCTTTGAAATTGTACGTTTACTGAGAAACTAGTGAAATGCCATATGGTGTCAAATAAATACTGCCAGACACTAGACTACCAATATCTACCTATATTTTTAACCAATCACCATTTGTGAGCCAGACATCCCACAATAGAGACAAAAAAGTTAAAAACATCAAGCCAGATATCAGATTGGCCAGCTTGTGAAGTACATGTAATGTTTTGACGCACAATTTTTTGCCACAAATAAGACAAATGAAAAATGAAGGTTCGTTTTTCTTTTGATTTCAAAATATGTAAGTGTCTAAATTTTTCACAATTTATCATTATTGCTGTGAGTACTTTACAGGTTACGCACAGTTTCACTGTTCAAACAGGCATTACTCCACAACCACTCAAGCAATTTTCACAAAATTTTGTGTGTATAAACTAGAGCATATGTGATTTTACTTTGTGTATAGAATCAAAACAAAAAGTTTCTAAATTGTGACGCAATTATCGAATGGAATAGGCTTTCAAAACGTCATTTTTCCGACTTTGCGACTTCACTGCTAACTGTACGCTGCATCAATTTTGCTGAAACTTGGCAAAAATATTTGCCTTAAAACATACTTTTAGAATATGTGAAGAACAATGACCTATCTTTCACTGAAAAACTTTTTTAGTCGCGCAAAATTGACTGCTTTCGCGACACTACCCCCTTAAACAGCTCATTTATCGAGTGCGATGATTCTCGCTTGGAAAGCAAGAGATGCTTTTGAGGTTTAATTATTATTCAACTAATTCTAACTTGGATTAATGTAATATGTTATCTAAGTGTAAATTCCACATAAGAAATTACACACAATAATAATTACGTACATAGATATTAAATAAGTATTCATTGATGGTAACGACAACATAGATATTGTTGCAGATATTTTTGGTATTAGGCTGATCAAAGATGAGAGTCAATTTTCGGGTCGCGTCGGGTGTAGGACCCGTCGACGCAAAATTTTTTTCAGTTGATACGTTTGTTGCGTTGAGTAATAACTTTAAGCTTTGATTTAAACTAAAATTGGGAAAAACTAGTGATTTATAAAAAAATTGCCGTAGCAATTTTTCAAACCTGGAGCCTTGAATTCAAACAATTTTCAAGTTATAATTTAAAAAAGTGCTTAAACTTAATTTCAATGATTTTTTTGCTTTTTTCATGCGACCACTAAATTTCCACTTAAATCAAACAAGCTTAAACAAACAACAGGCTAAAGCGCATAAACGAGGGCGCAGTTTGCTCCATGGCGTACGCTATGGCGCACGCCATAACGCATGAGCGGGCGCATGAGCGGGCGCATGAGCGGGCGCACACGCACACTTGCATACTGCGTTGTGTGAAATAGTGCATCAGGCAGTGTGAAAATAGAATGCGCCCACTCACTCATGTGCCCGCTCGTGCGCCCGCTCATGCGCCCTCTCATGCGCCCGCTCATGCGCTCTCTTGTGAATAGGCCTTAAAACCGAGTGGATCCTGGCATTTCGCATACTGCGGTGTCCTGAAGTTTTAGTTTTGTACACTTCACCGACATGAACAGATCATAAAACAAAAAACTGAATGATTTAGGCAGATTTTGCCTATGATGTACCTTTGAGAACGTTAAAATTTACTTTGCTTTGCTATTAATTTTTGCTCCGCAACAGGCCTAACGTTCATTCTTCTCGTACATTACTGAATTACTTTTGCAGTATACTTTTGCTTGTTAAGCTTTGATGCTATTTCAAAGCTTTGCGCTGCTTTGATTCTCAAAATGGTATATGTACCTTCACTGTTTAATCAGGTTACATTATAGTGTTTGTTCGTTCAAATTATGATGTACCAAACTAAATTTGAATAACTAAACAAAACGAAGAAGTACACACTTAATATCTACCTATAAACTTCAAAACTTAAGAACTTTAAAAGTTAAAACATCATTAAAGCAGCATATTATATTAAGAGTACATAAGAGGGAAGAGTATGCCCTCTTATGTATTCTAGCTGATTGGCCGGAACGATAGCTAAACAGCTTAACGTCTCGGTTTCTGGAAGAGTACCCCCCTCAAATCAAGACATGTCTTGATTGCAGGGAGAAGTCCCTCAAATTAAAGATGTGTCATGGTTTGAGGAGGTGTACCCCCTTCGTTTCAGCACATTGCCAGTGCACAATCGATGGGCTCTTGATACCAGGGGGGGTTGGGTGCCCCCCTCGTTTCAAGACACCATTAAGCCCAGATTGCGTGGTTTTATTGTAGTAGTGATCGCAATCGCAAGTTTTTAACAATATATTTTGCTGTTTTGACGTATTTTATTGCTAGTGGTGTTGTGGATCAGTGGACACAGTGGTTGGCTACGTCGTAAAAAAGTTAAATTAACATACTGGGACCAAAACCTAAAAGTTTTGACCCAAACAATTCAGAAAATGTAAAAAATTGTTAAATAAGACCCAAAACTTAAAAGTTTCGACCCAAACAATTCAGAAAATGTAAAAAATTGTTAAAAAAAGACTCAAAACCTAAAAGTTTCGACCCAAACAATTCAAAAAATGTAAAAAACTTAAAAAAGACCATATGTGAGTTTAATTATTTTATAGTAAGACTATCTGGGCTTCGTTTGAAATGAGGGTGGGGGCCCCCCTGAAAGCCCTAGTTTTCAGTTGATTTGAGTTTTTTTAATAAAATTTTTTACGCCAAGTAGCCAAATTTGTTGGCCACTCAGCCACGAGGCTACTAAACCTTGGCAGCGTGCCAAGACGAAGGGTAGGGTATCTTCCCTTACTGAAATCAAGACACATTACTGATTTGAGGGAGTCCCTCAAATCAAGACATGAAATCAATACGTAAAAGGGCTATTTCGGCCGAAGCATCGTTCCGACTACCTAGCCAGAATTAGAAAGAGTATTTTACTCTTCCCCATTATGCACTCTTCATTAAATGTACAATAAACATAACAATTACTTGTTGCTGCAAATCCATCTTTAACTTCTTGTAGTGGAAAAATTGTGTCAATATCATTGCAAAGAAACAGTTTGCAAATGCAAATATTTATTCGAATATATAATGCTTTCAATGTCTGGCTGCCAAAATATCCGTACAAATATTTGTAGCCTTCATTTATGAAGGTGTCTGTCTTCGAAAAATTACAAGTATCAAAGACGATATTAGCCGTGGCTTTCAGAAAATATCCCCTTTCATTAAGCATGGAATCTGCGCATCCCCGGATGACTATTTTCTTTGGCAAAAATTCTACACAAGTAAAAAGAATGCAGATAAACATTATTAACATATTGATAAATTATATTTTTAAAAACTGAAAATATCACTTATTTGAAAACTTTTACTACTTTTCTATTTTCTACTATTCACACAGCACTAAAACTCAGTTTAGGTATGCCTACCTCTGTTGCCCCAAGTCACAAGTCTTACAATTGTAAGTGAAAAATAAGATAATTCGTTCGAAACTAATCACATAATTTGGTACTTACGATTGTTACAACAGTAGAATTTATGGTGCAACTACCACTGCCGATCATATTCGTATGAAGTAAGTACGCATTAAATTTTCGAGTAGCCAACTGCTGGATGCAACCCATTGTACTCTCGTTTTGGGTTAGGTATTTGGACCACTCTTCACACAGATATTGCACCAATTGAGCAATTAGCAATTAGCACCCCCACGCCACCATCATGGCAATGTAGCTACCAGTACCATAGACTATAGCTCATGTTTGCTCATGCCAAGAGTACATAATAGGAAGAGTATGACACTCTTCCTATTATGCCTACGGGCGTGCGTCCAATGCGCAGCGCGAAATAGCCCGTTTATGTACGGTTTTGAGGGGTGGGTACCCCCCCTCAACTGAAGACCCCGTACTCAACTGAGGGGGGGGGTACCCCCTACTCAGTTCGATACCCCGTGCTCAACTGAGGGGGGGCTACCCCACCTCAACTCAGTACCCCGTCTTCAGGTGAGGGGGGGTACCCCCCCTCATTTCAAGACACTGACAAGGACTTTTGTTGATGTGCTGAAATGAAGGGGGGGTACCCCCCCTCAACTGAAGACGGGGTAACTGAACTGAGGAGGGGGGGGGTAGCGCAAAGACTTTGTCAGTGCTTGAAATGAGGGGGGGGGTACCCCCCCCTCAACTGAAGACGGGGTACTGAGTTGAGGGGGGGGGTACCCCCCCCCCACAGTTGAGCACGGGGTATCGAACTGAGTAGGGGGTACCCCCCCTCAGTTTAGTACGGTTTCTTCAGTTGAGGGGGGGTACCCCCCCCCTCAAAACCGTACATAAACGGGCTATTTCGCGCTGCGCATTGGACGCACGCCCGTAGGCATAATAGGAAGAGTGTCATACTCTTCCTATTATGTACTCTTGCTCATGCTCAGCTCACACAGCAGAGTTAGGCACCTATAGCTTTCAATGTTGGATTTTAATACATAAACGGATAATTAAAGTGGCGACACAGCCACACATACCAAGGGGGCGCTGTGAGCAACTTCCAATAAATCAAGTTATTATTATTTTTCTTTTATTGCTCATACGAAGCTTTTTTTCTTAAGCGCAACTAAGAGATAGTTTGAGATTCGCACTTCAAGCAGAGATGCACGGGGCAATCGGCGAGGGGGGTGCCCGACCCTTGGCGGAAGGGGGGGTGGGCCCTACTATTGGCCATTTTTCGGCGATACTTTTCCCACTTTTTCGATTTTTAGCCCAATTTTTGGGTTTTTGGGGTACTTTTTTTGGCCGCAGGCGAAAAATTTTTCCAGTTTTTCAATTTTTTACGCATTTTTGGGGCACTTTTTTGGCCATAGAAGGGGGGGTGCCGAATGTCTGAGGGGGGGGGGTGCCGACCCGTGACATCGTGGGGCAGTGGATACCCCCCCATACCCCCTTCTATGTGCATCTATGACTTCAACCCTTACGGTAGGTACTCGTGCAAAGTGCTGAATGACTTTTGTACATAGCTTCTCTAGCATGGTATCTCGGTTAAGGGTAAGCCGAAAAACCTTCGATTTTGGTTAGGCGTGAACCGGAGAAGACCCACAGTTTCGGTTAAGGGTAAGCCGGTTGAAAAACCCTCGGACTTGGTTGGGATTTGGGAATCGTTCTGGGTCAATTGTGAAACCCTGCGGTTGCGGGTGAGCCAGAAAACCCCGAGTGTGGTGTGATTGACCTAGGCTTGGAGGCCTACGTGTGAATGTGGCATCAACCCTTGAGGCATTGGGTTCGCCCCGGCAGCATGAGTATCGACCGAGTATCGTTGCAGGGTCGCAATGATGTTTGAAGGGGGGAAACTGTTGTAAATGAGAATTAGAGCATATGTGACTTGGGGGCTGTGGGTAGTGGTTAGCAATCTTGTCGTCGATGTTCGGGTTTGATTCCCGGCGCCTCCATTTCTTTCTTTCTTCTAAATTAGGGTCCCATCTTTTTTTCAACATTAGTTCAAGTAAACTAAACTCGTTTAGTTTGGTAGAGGAACGGTCCGCCGGTGCTTACTGGGTGCGATTCGCAAGGAACGTACATTTAGTGCAAATTTAATTTTTTTTGCTCCCAATCCGAAAACGTTGTGTGTACGCGATTGTTTAAACGTTTACAGATTTTTGTAAACGTGCCCATGCCTAATTCACTGATTGCAGGTTGTCAAATGTCAACGGCTTTGAGGTCAGGAACTGTAAAGTACCACACTCTTCCTATTTTGCTTTCTTAATCTAGATTTAACTTTTAATCTTTAACTAACTGAACTTGAATAATAATAGCTTACGTGAAGGATGCAGTGCAATTGCGATGCAAGGTGTATCGCAGTGCACTGCGCCAATGCCACTAGTTTTGTTAATGTGGCCATTGCAGATGTTGGAATAGTTCAGAGGCTTTGCGAATCCAAGCAGCTCTAGTCTTTCTCGATAGTCCACGGGTACGTCCGTGATACAACTGTAGCAGGCTGAGCGTCCCTCGGACGTCAAATGACGGTCCGTCAAATCTAAAACACAGCATCAAAACGTCACGTCATTTGTCGACAGCTCTCTTCTACGTCAAGGTTTAGAAGCAGAAAAACAGAAGAAAAATTAATGCATACTTAAGGCTTGAAAATTGCTGTATTGTATTTCTTCCTTGAAAACGTGTTCAAGTTTGGATCTTCACAACTTTCTTGAGGTTTTTTCATAACTTTATTAATTTTCAATTAACTGGATTTGATTAACATAATCAACTTTTCTTATCGCTCTCCTGCTCACTGTTTTGTCTTGCTCGGTACGGTCGTGAGAGTCGCACCCCTATCTAGGGCCGTTTTTCGTTTAGGTTTGTGCTTACTCACCGGGTGTGGGACTTTGTTGCGCGCCAGATGGGTTTTTTTAATATACTAAATAAATTTTTAAAGAAAAGTGTATAAAAATCCCGGCCTTTGTGGTACGGAGAGGACAAGGGAAAACGTCCAAAGAGAACTCGTTAACTCAATAAAGGATTGACTCAAATTCATAAAATTTTGCTAGTAAATGCAGATAATATGGTCTAGTCGTTCTACAAAGTTTCATTAACATTGGGCAATCTTATATTGAGTGACAGAAGCTAATTTAGCTGATCTAATCCAGTTAATATAATTTTATAATAGTCTTTGCAGCCCTGCTGAGCAAATGGCTTATTATTAACTCATTTTGATGCAAGTTAACGATATGATAATTTTTTCTGTAATACTAATGACAGATGTATGTACATACTAGAGCATATATACTAAATAAATAAAGTAATTACTCAAATGCAAGAATCTCATGCTAACTCACCCTCAGATTTGACTTTCATGAAGAAAAAGAGTATTACGGTTACGGTCAACCTGTCAGTTTTGCACACAAATTCCATACTGCAAAAATCTAAAAACAATTGCTTCAATTTGGATTAAAATTGCTTAAATTAGCTGTCAAAACTTGCAGGTACTTGCTCAATGAGCGCATAAGTTGGTATCAGTGGAATTCCAACTTTCATAGTTTCATGTCATATCTATCCACATTATTTTTGAAAAACATTTCCAAGCAAATACAGTAATACAGTAAAATATTTTATAAGCAGCTGCAGTTTTAATGATGACAGATTGCAAAATAGTGCTAAAACCAATTTGAAAAGAAAAAGTGAACTGTATATGCAATATACCACTTTTTATTAAATTGTTTCATAAGTTATCGCCTTATTACAAACAAAAGTCTAAATTGAAGAAATTAATTTCGATTTTGCGCTCTCTTTCATGTAAGTATTGTATAATTTTTTTATTGCAGAAATACGTAGTCCAGAATCCGGGTTTGCTGGATGTAAAATTACAGGCATCATTTGTTCTGATCATCCGGTCGCTATTCTACTTAACCCCCTAGTCAGACTACTTCTTGCCCAGTTCATACTTGTCCGTAAGGACATTGGAGCCGGGAGTTTTCCTGTCCTATTGTGCAGCTTTGACAGAATAGTTTCATGTAACTTTCTGCAAGCACACTGGACTTCTTTCATGCAAAAAATTGGCTTATTTCAAATAAGTCAAGTTATTTGGCTTGCCTTTGTATTTTTCTTGAAACTGCTAAACTGCTAAAGGACAAATTGATTGGGACAACAATAAAGCGAGTTTGAACCGTGCTATAAGCAGTGGTAAAGCTGAAGCAGTTTTGGTCTTAAGTCCAATAAACAGAACATTTTGGTTGAAATTTTACATATGTACTATAAGAAACTAGAACCAGTCGAGTTCAACTACATATGTTGCTTAAAGCTATAAATAAGTTAATGAATAAGGTCCAGCACCAGCGACAAGCCAGAAATTAAAGCAGCCAAGTATCGACGTACAAAAATAGCCAGACGCATGCAAAACAAGGAATATATACAGTCCATTTTAAATTATTTGAACTATATTTGACAAATTTTTCTGGAAATTTTGGTTTTCTACACCGGTGTTGTAAACGTAGGGCTACTCCCTATTTGAGGCGGGTTTTCTTGTATCACATTAGCTCGGATTTTGGCCAAAAATGCCGATCTTTTTTTCATACCATTGCACACGCGCGTTCACCATGTCGCGCGTTTTGTCAGTTTTACAAATCAGCCATTTTTGTGAGTGAAACGCCGTAGTACACTGCGTGCTTGAGTTTTTAAGACAATAGAAAGGCTGTCAGTAACTTGAGCTGCTATCTGTAGTGAATTACACATCTGTAAATTGATGACGTGGCATGTGAATTGAAATAGATTCACATTTCTTAAAATTATGAACTTTAGCAAATAGTCAGCAATCAAATCTATTTAATTTTAATAAAATTTTGGTTGTTTTACATAATACAGTGCAAATTCGTGCGTAGCGGGGACTTAATTTAAGTCAAAATAAGGCGTGAGCCAAATGTCAAGCACCTCTCTTGTGTGGCTTGACTCACGACAGTTCAGAGCAAGCCGATTTATCCGATTTGTGCGGGTGCGCTTTGACAAAAAACAACGCACTATTTTGAGTTAGCGCCAGGTCACCCGCAAATCTAGAGCATTTTTCAATGTTTTTAATTATATTTTTGCTTGTTTTCTCCTGTTAATAAAATTCGTCACAATGTTTCGTTAAATAAAATATTGAATTTTAGTTGGTTTTCTAGGATTTATTTTGGGCCCGTTGTGGCTGCTTAGTGTTTGAAGGGCTTTGTAGCGTGTTGGAGATTCCGTGTGTAGGCGCCAAATCTAGCGAGGGCAGGTTTAGAAAGATTTTGGGCTGTATCTGTTTGACTTTCACCGTTGCGTCGCATTCCGCGCGGGCTTGGGCCTTCGCCTTCGAGCCTAAACTTTCAAGAGCCCCGTGGTTTGCGTCTCAACACCGGACAATGTTTTCAGTGCAGGGGGATTAATGCGCAATTTTTGAAAAAAATGGAGGAATTTTATTGGTTTGTTGCAAAAAAAACGGGTATATAGACGCCTTAGAAACTGGGGTGTCTATATACCCTCTGTGTGGAAAAATTTTATGTCCAAAAATAAGAAACATATTTTATTGGTATTTATTATTATTTTCTAGGGTTTCAAGGGTCGTAAAATTTGATTCCGATAAAGTTCCGATAAATTATTGATAAAGTTTAGCATCGACAAAATCACATTTTTGCATTTAAAAATTTTTATTTTTTCAGATTTAGGGCCGAGTAGCAGCTATTTTTGGTTTCACTTGTGGCCCAAAAATCTTTTCTCACGGTAGCCACTTGTTAAACCACAAACACGGGGCTCTTGGAATTTAGGCCCTAATGATGGTGTGCCCGAGCCAAATTGAACGAACCTTGACGGTTGAAGGCCACAACAATTGCCTGGACCTCAGGTTTTCTCAGGCTCTTTCTCTGGTTTGGGGCTCACGCGCGTAATCACCAAAATAGCTGCAATGCCCTCCATAACATCCAAACCGGCCCAACGGGCAAGAATAAGTTACAATAACTAAGAATTCCAGTTTTGTTAGAAGGCAAAAACAAGTAATAACAAAGGAAAATGAATAAAAACCTAACTTATGACCAATCACTAGCTCATGGGAAAGCTATGCCTACTTTAATTGGTGCATGACGTTCTAACTACTACTACTACTACTACTACTACTACTACTACTACTACTACTGCCGTTTCTTAACCGTCAGCAAAACCCTCTGTTTTTTGTATAATTTATCCATCAGGCCAACCGTAAGCCAGACCACGCAATATGAGAATATATAAATTTGAATATACCGATCACATTAGGAATAGGTTCCCCCTTTCAAATCTCAATTTATAAAATTTAAAACTAAATAAATGCTTATTGTAAGGGCTAAATTTGGGCGTAACAACTGCGGGAAAATTTATAATTTATATAAGTGTGAACTGTGAATATATTTGTATTCATATGACACGTCAATAGACAAAGTCACTGTAAGCCAGCGGACGAGCTGAACGAAGTCACTGGCGGCCTTTCTAGTATGTTCTGGACTCATACAGGCGCTACTCAAAATGCCGCGGTGTCTCGAAAGTTGCCAAATGTGAAAACTAATAAAAACGTGCCTTGGCTTGATTTTGCGAATGTGAAACTGAAATGTGAGCGAATTTTGAAGATGTATAGGAGTCTGCAAGTGCGGGAAAACCGGCTTAGACTAAAGGGTCACCCCCGAAGTATAACACATGAGAACGATTATGCACTTTTGATTACACTGAGTAAACGGATAACCATTTCTTAACCATAGATGCATTCTTTACAACACCGGTTCTTTCTTATAACTTTGTGGCTGTATTTCATGCAATTAGTCACCAAATATATGACGGTCACTTAACTAGACCCGACACTTGAACCCACCAAGAGCTCCAGTTGGAACTTTGCTTGATTTGTAGCTGTACTGGAAATGCTCCTTAGTAAACGTTTACCGTGTTATTAATTTAAGCATGCTCATGATGACAGTTGATGGCCCCCAAAAAAATTATTAAAATGTTGGATCATTTTGGAAAATCTTTAATTGATAATTGGTCAATATAATCAGACCATCCATATTTCGTACAAATTGGTAGCAAAGTAAACAATCCTGGACCCTGGATGCCTTGATGTTGGTACTATTCAGGTGCAGTGATAATATTTAACAAGTAGGAACCTAATCAAAACTTCAAACTAGTCAAAACATTAAATCAATCACTTAATGCTCAATTTAGTATGTTATTTTAGCTTTTTATCAAATGGCTCATCATCATAGATGAACATAAGGGGGTTAGGGAGGTATCGGCACACCACCCTTTCAAACATCGCGCACCCCCTTCTGAACTCCCACCCCCCTTGGATGGCCAAAAAACTTCCCCAAAAAATCGAAAAATTGTGAAAAATTGTCGCCGGAAAAGAGACACAACCAGGGACCACCCCCCTTCCGCCAGGGGTCGGGCATTGCCCCCCTCCTCGCCCATTCTTCATCCTACATCTCTGCTCATCATCTCGTAACATTTGCAATAATTTGAAAAAACATGGACGCACGGAGAAGTATTTTTTAAAAATTTGTTTTTTATTTTTGATTTCTTAATTTTAATTTTTAATAATTACCCGATAATTAGGCTTTTAGGTTTTTTCTTCATAAACCATCAACTTTTTAATCAAAGCGCACTAGATCAAAACTTGTTTAATAACTATAATGTCAACATTAAACAAAATTGTCGTAAGAGAAGTTAAATACCATGTTCGTATCACAATGACATTAATATGTATCATATAACATATCAATTCTAGATTAACTGAATTAACAAAAAACTGTCTCCGATTACCATATTCAAAAAAATTAAATCAGCGACGCTAGAAGAAACACAGCCGACATCGCCATACTAAGCATGCCTTTGTTGATAATTGCCAAGTTTCGGTATCTCTGATAAGTTTCTGGTTTTATCGTATTTTCATAGCCAGGGTAAAAGTATGCGTTAGTAGTTGGTTTTCTGGTGATTTGTTCGTAGCCAGGGTTAATGTTAACATTATTTATTAGTTCGTAGTCAGCAATGCCACTCCACTTCCACTCGTCTGTCACCTGCTTTGAATTATCGGGTTCCCTCTCCATTGGCATTGGGTATGGGTAAAATTGAAGTGTATCCAAAATTTTTGCATCATTACACAGAAAATAATCGCAGACGCAGATAGAAATTTGAATCTTTTCCCTTGGCTGATTATTTTGGCCTCCAATTATATCACCCAGCAACCCTGGTTTCATTTTTTCATAGGTACAGCCCCATGTGTCATCGTCCAAAAACCGAAGAGATTCTTCTCTGAAGAAGCTGTGGTCATTCAGCATGGAATCTGCACAGCCTCGAATTACAGTTTCTGGTAATTGATCTAAACAACTCTACAAAAATTTAAATAAAGCGCATATCAGCAATTATATGTTAGAACTTAAATTCCGCTTCAGGACATTATCCCAAAGTTAAGAATTTTTCTAGTTTGTTCAATTGTTTGGCTATGTTAATTTGCTTTATTCGTAACTTTATTTTGTTATAATTATTAGTTTCGTATATTTTAAATATAGTGTAGTATACCGTAAGCTTAGTCAGCCAGCCAGTGCTATTATCGGTAAGTTCCCAGTAATGTATTTTCTTGTAGTATGATTGTATTATGGAGTCTTATATAGTATGTATATGTAAAAGGTTGTGAAAAATTTAAGAGATATATGCTAATGTTTCTGTACATAGCAATATATATGTTTGTGGCAAATATTCATATTTACAAGTGAGTTGGGAAAGATACCTCCGAAGTTTTACTTTCACATCTCTTGCACGCTATCCTCCATTTGTTTATATAGGTTAGCGGATATTTCTCGGCTGGCATCATTATGCAAGAAGTGATAAGCAAAAGTGTGTTAGCAAAGCAGTGTGTTACTGAAAATGCGAAAATAAAAAATATAATCCACTAAAATAAAACAATAAGGCTTAGCAAACAGAAGATTTCCTACATGTACTTTTAAATCAAGTGAATTTCATTTATGATGCTAAATGTGTTGCGTTTATAGTTGTATGTTCCTTTTAATATCTCAAATTACCAAATTACCTAGCTCAAATGTTATAGTACCACGTAGAAAGAGAAACTAACTTGTGGGGGCTGTCAAGATAGTAATACAACTCGAGTTGCACGGCACTATGCCAACGCCCCTCTCCTCTTTTAAGCCAACGTCGCAAACGATCGTATCAATCAACGGTTTAGCAAACCCAAGAAGTGATAATTTTCTCTTGTGCTCCGGCTTAAGAGACGACATACAACTGTAGCAGTAAGTATGAGCTTCTGGTAGAGGCAGGTCACCGACTCGCTCTAAACAGAAACATAAACTTTTTGCGGAGTCAAATCTTTCACTGGAACTAACGTTTGCCTTAACTGAATCCGTTATTTAAGATTTACAATTTATTTAAAATTTATTTAACTGTAAATAGAAAAAATTTTCAAAAGATGACATTTTCATAATAATTTGTTTTGTTTGCCAGCTTAGGACATTTTTAGTCAGTGTGTGTGGTATTTTTGTATTTTTGAAGTTTTTTTAAAATTTTTGCTAGTGTGAAATTTTAGGCACATGGTGATTAATATTTGCAGTTCATTGAACGGTCCGTATATGGCTTCCTACTGGAAGGTTTCACTGCAGGTGATGCCGCAGACCACACAAAAACTACTTTTGCGATGAAAAAAGTCAAGTTTGCACATTACTTAGGGTTTGTATAGGGTTTGTTGTGTGGCAACAGAGGTCCACAATGGGTCCACTAAATAGATAAATCCACACCTTCTAAAAAACAGTTTGAAGGGGTGCTGACTAGAACACACTGGCAGCTGACTAAAAGTCGATTGTTTATCCAATGGTTGGGTATTCACTATTCATGACAATCCCTATATATCCCTATAGGAACTAAAGGGTTTTCGTTTTCATTCATCACCAATAATTATTCTTTTAAAAACACCAAAATGACTTGATCCTTATACCATTTTTAACCTAAATTAAGTATAAGTACCCAAAATAAGTGCTCACTCACCGTCAGATTTGACCTGCATAATAAAAAATATTATAATGGGTACAGTCGATATGGAAAATTTTCAAGCAAAAAACATAATGCAATATTTCCAAATATAGTTGTGTCGATTTGGATATCAGTCTTCAAAAGTGCTATGTACTGGTGAAATCCCAACGTTTATGTTACATAAAACAACTTTAAGATATCTATGTTAATGCAGGTCTAGCTGCAGGTTTGATGTTTTACGAAACGGGCGCAAGAAAAATTTTAAAAACGATCAAAACGCATAGAAACTTTTGACGCAGTATAGCACTTTTTCAAACTTTTTCATGATTAATCACAATGCGAACAAAATTAATCGAAACAAATTAATTTCTATTCTGCGCTCTCTTTCATGCCTTTACTATTTCAGTTTTGTGTTATTCCACGATAAAATTCTAAAGTTTGACCAAAAAAGGTTGAGTCACTTAATGTTTTGCTTGTTGCATAAAAATGGTAAGAGATAGCCCCAACAAAGTGTATATATTCTTGACCCTTGGGACGAGTAAAATTTCATAGTGACCATCACTGGCCACTACTGCTCACTCCGACGAAAAAGTTACAGTACGCCTACCACATTCACAAGTAACATTCATAATATATTGTAGGTTTATGTCCAGCAGACGAACTTTCGAATGAGCTATTGACGTCTACTCAATGTCCACTCAGTGTCCACTTATGAACTGTCGAAGAAAAAGTGCTATTTTGTTACTAAAACAACTCTTGAATACTTTCACGGTCCAGTTTTCCTGTCATAGTGTGGAAAATAACGCGGGCTATTTGTTTTGACTCATTATTTTACTGTATTGTACTGTAGGTGAGTTTAATACACCCGGTAAACTGACCACTTGACCACTAGGGGGGCAAATCTAGATTTTTTTCACAGGTTTTAGATATAAATCTTGTAATTTAGCCTATCTGAAGCTGCAAGAATTGCTACTACTGCTTAATTTCAAAAACGGTTCACTTTTCTCACTGGTGACAGACCATAGGTCATTTCCCAAAAAGTTGCATCAACTGTCTTTAGTGCCTAACTGCACAACACTGATCACAAATAACGCTTAAAACTTGATTACAACATATTTTTAAAATGTTGATATGTACTTAATCAACAATTTTCAGTCGATAATAGTTCAACTACCTCAATTTTAACTCACTTCAAAATAGAGTACATTTTCAAAAAGATTTAATTGAGCAATATTTTTGCATAAATTATGCTGTTTTTGACTGAAAATGCTATTTAACATATGAATAAATAATTTTTAACATAATTTCAAGTTTTAATACAGTAATAGCAGTAGTGGTCACTTCACCAATATTACACACTGTACTCAGTAAAGTACATAGTTTATAAAGGGGATTTTGCACGTCGCCGCTGCGTCAGGATAGCCGAGTGGTCAGAGGCGCTGCTCGCCGACGCATGGGTAGACAGTGCGATCCCCAACGGGTAATGTTGTTTTTCTTTTTTCTTTTTTAGTTTACATAATTAAAGCTTTCTGTGCATTTAAGGGGGTAATTGCGTTTTTAGGTGTTTTTTAAACTACCATAACTGCACTTAACCTCAACAAAAAGTAGAGCGGACTTTTTCACATTTTTTTACACCTTCTAGCTTTAAAAAACCTATATTTAAAAGCAGATTATCTTTTGCAATTTTACTGCTGCAATCATTTGAATACACCCCATCAGCGGTTTTTTTGACTAGTTTTTGCGCCACAGTTATGAAACTCAAGATCAGCCAACAACTACTAAACTTTTTGCAGTTACAGTAATCGAAATCAAGTTGGTATGAAGCCAGCATCAGCGTCGTTTGATGCCACTTTGGCTTCGTGAAGCTGATGCTGACTCCGGCTTCACTATGTAACGTACGTATACTGTTGTCTATTGCGCCTTGCCAGTTGAAAATATCCGTCTTTGCTTTTGGTGACTTTCAAACTAAAATTTTGTCAAGGTAAGCAGGGGGAACCCAGTAATACTCTTATTAAAATAAATCATTTTTGAAACAGCACATGCTAATAAAATGAAATAAACTAATTACTTATGTTTAGTTTTAAAATTAAAATAATTACATACATTTTTAAAATTACAGAAAATAACATTAATAAAAACTGCTCCCTCCGGACTTTTATAGTGACAATAATGCAAGTTGAGCTTTTGAGCATTTCAGCCAGCAGAGCGTTATGTTTCAGTTCTTTTAAAAGCATATTTAAGGGTCACTGGAAAAAAGTTATTCAAAATAATTGGAAAGTTTGAGTCGATTAAAATTCAACTCATAATTAATCATCATCAATAATCATTAATCATCAATTAAAACTCATAATTCGCAACCAAAACACAAATTTTTTTTCTTTTCACAACCAACTTTTTTGCGACAGCCATTCCTTTACACAGTTCTTAACAGGGGCTTACAGAGAATTATCAATCAATAATTTTTATTCATTAAATAAAATAAATTATTTCTATAATACGCTATAATAGAGCTATATATAAAGCTATAATTTAAAATTTAATTTCATTAAATTATAATTTTTGCGCAAGAAGTTTTAATGACTAAAACATACTGCTTTCTTAAAAAATATTAGTCAGCCACCCTTAACAAAATTTTAGTTTGAAAGTCACCAAAAGTCAAGACGGATATTTTGCAGCTGCAAGGCTTAATAACCAATATACGTACTTATCGTAGTGAAGCCGGAGTCGGCATCAGCTTCATGAAGCCAAAATAGCATCAAACGAAGCTGATGCTGGCTTCATACCAACTTGATTTCGATTTGTACTGTATGCACTGACACAATATCCCCACCCGTTTTTTTGATATAGTTGATAAGTCGTTTCTACGTTGAGAAAATATCACGTAACTTGACTTTTCTCTAAAATTTTCAAAAGCCCATGCCACCGACTCTACAAACTATTTTTAGAAAAGGAAAAAAATCGAGTGGGGATATTTTCCTAAAGATAATGTGGTTAAAGTTTCGAAGCCGTAGTCCGTTTTTAGCTTGAGTTCTGTGGGCGCAAAAATTACACTGAAATGTCAAAAACCGCGAAAACGACATTACCCCCTTAAACTTATTTTAAAATTTTTACACATCTATTTAAGCAGAAAACATATCTGAAATGTTTCTGTGAAAACAACTAAAACAACAACTACTGGTGACAACAACTACAGTAACTTTTTCGTCAGAGTGACCAGTAGTGACCAGTGATGGTCACTATGAAATTCTACTCGTTCCAAGGGTCAAAAATATATATACTTTGTTGGGGATATCTCTTACCCAACAGCAAATTTTAATGCAACAAGCAAAACATTAAGGGTGGATTTCACAAAGGTGGTTTTACTAAACCATGGTTTTACGTAGGTTTTAATATGATTTGCATATATTTTCATTACGAAATATAGCCTGATTCGTTACGAATTTCGTAGATTTTCTTAAACCATGGTTTTAGCTCAGCTGAAATTTCAGCAAAATAGAGACCTGCTGTGCTGCAGGTTTTAAATTTCAACTGCGCTAAAACGATGGCTTAAGAAAATCTGCTAAATTCGTAACGAATCAGGCTATATTTCGTAATGAAAATATGTGCAAATCATATGAAAACGTACGTAAAACCATGGTTTAGTAAAACCACCTTTGTGAAATCCACTCTAAGTGACTCAACCTTTTTTGGTCAGACTTTAGTTTAGTTTCTGTGAAGATGCTCTTTGTTTATATTATTCTTCGATTAAAATGTCGCTTTTTTAAAAAAGCTCTCCGTTTTGTTTTCCGTTTGTTTAAACCAAAAACTTATGAAAAACATTCATGTACTTTAAAATCTTGTCGGATCGATATATTGCTTGTTTTGCATCAATTTAGCATGTTTTGGCCGTCATCCTATAATTTCTGGCTTCTCACTTCTTGACCTAACATGATTAGGTATAACTTTAAGCAACTTACCGAGTTCAACAAGACAGGTTCTAATTCTTATCGTATGTACTGTTTCAACAAAAGCTGTTATTCTGCTCTTTATACTATTTTAGTTTATACTATTTGCTTGTTTTTTTAAAAGTTTATTGTGTTGTGCTTGTGCTTGCATTTGCCTGCCAAATAAAGTTTATTCTTTCATTCATTCAAATTTTATTAAGTTTCATTTGACCTCGAATGACATACAACTTTTCTTAGCGAGGCCAGCTAGCGGGTGATAGAATCAGGATGCGTCTCATGAATCATGATGTCATTCGACGCGTCGAATGATACAATGGGGGGATGTCATCCGTTCCGTCTTTCACAAACATTTGGACGCCAAGAAGACTTTTTATTTAAAACTGACTGTAGAATCAAAAACAGAAAACTCAAAAAAGTACTTTGTTGAACATTTCGTCACTATAGAACTACAAACAAGATGTCACATATAGATGTGTTTATGACCTCATGTAATACATTTTGTCAAATTAGTCGCATCAAGAGTACATAATAGTGTCTCACTCTATATATAAGATGAGTGAGCCACTCTCTATCCTGCCTGTGTGCCGCACTCTGCTTCTGATTGCCCAGACTCGTGTTTCGAGCAGCAGCCACGTAACCATAGCAGTCACAGAATACGTGTCTGCCTGAATGCTGATTGGAGCACGTGCACAGGCGTCGGCCCAATCAGAAGCAAAGTGCGCTTCTGATAGGCCAGCCACATGTTGCACAAAAAGTCAGCTTGTGGCCTGAAAACGAGCTGCGCATCTGCCTGTGCTAGAACACAGGCAGGAAGGAGATTAAGCTCACTTTTCTTTTATATAGAGTGAGACACTATTATGTACTCTTGGTCGCATGCACCAGGAAGAATTATAGTTTGCTGGGGACGTGAAAATATTTGGCGATTAAGTATGCTAGTCACTGTTAATGATAAACCTTAAAGAACTTTAAGAACATACTACTTATAGTAGATAATTTGAAGCACTAAGGTCCCAAGTCCTATATCCGGCACTTTGCGAAATGTAGTATTATGGTCCTGCGGGAATGAAGCAGCTCTTAAAGCTTGTTCATTCCCGCAGGGCCTTTTGTCCAGCACTGTTTGGAAATGATGCTACCGCATTCCTATAAAAGTGCCGGAAAGTGCCGGATATAGGACCAAAAATCCACACCAAAGCGCGCAATCCCTACAGCTAAAATGTCGTCTGGGGCCTGTTGCTCAACTTTACAAGTCTTACAATTGTAACAATTGTAAGTCCAAAATCAGGTGATTCGTTACGATTTCAACATATAAATTCATTACGAATCACCTGATTTTTCACTTACAATTGTTACAATTGTAGAACTTGTAAAGTTGAGCAACAGGGCCCTGCTCGCAATCGCTTGAAGCTAGGTACACTTGGGGCTAGCTAGTATGTTATTTTAGTTATTATCAAGTTTCTAAATTTACCAGACTGCTAATATGGCTGCTTATTCCGTAATAATTGCAAAAATTTGCAAACATAGACGCGTTTGTTTGACAATTTGACCACCCAAGAGTCAGTTGTTGGATTTTCACTTTATAAACCATTTTTTTAATCGAAGCGCACTAGATCAAAACTTGTTTAATAACTATAATGTCAACATTAAACAAAATTGTCGTAACAGAAGTTAAATAGTACCATGTTCGTATCACAATGACAATAATATCATATAACATACCAATTCTAGATTAACTAGATTAACAAAAAACTGTCTCTGATTACCATTTTCGAAAAAGTTAAATTAGCGACGCTAGAAGAAACACAGCCGACATTGCCATAACAAGCATGCCTTCGTTGATAATTGCCAAGTTTCGGTATCTCTGACTAGTTTCTGGTTTTACCGTATTTTGGGCCTGGGGTGAATCCAAAATGCGTACATTATTACAAAGAGAATAGTCGCAAACGCACACAGAAACTTGAATATTTTCACTTGGCACATCGTTTTGGCCTCCGATTATGTCAGCCAGAAACGCTGGTTGCATTTCGTCATAGTGACACTCCCTTCCATCATCCAAAAAGCGAAGATTTTCTTCTCTGAAGAAATTGTGGTGGTTCAACATAGAATCGGCACAGCCACGAATTACAGTATTTGGTAAAAAATCTAAACAAGTCCACAAATGACTATATTAAAGTGCAAGATAATTTCAGTACAGATTTTAGACACTGTTTCAACACAAAGTTCCTGAATACTCGAGCTCAGTGATTGTGAACGAATCCAGCCCTCAAAATTAGAAAGCGAAAGCAATCAACATTGTACATCCGTAAAACTTGTTCAGTGAAATGTCAGATTTTGTTCTTTCTTAAATGTTAACCGACCATAACACATTACTCATTAATGCTGAAGTATTATATTCCTCATTAACAATCACCAATAATTTGGTCGATGTTTCTAAAGTTTGGCTTGTATGATAGCCTAAGGCACGTTCAGTATTTCAAGAGCGGTGTAATAGTTGACACCAGCTGCTAAACAAAGCCGTTCCGTGTGTTACACGATACTCCATCATCCATTGAACGTTGTTTTATAGCATATCGCAATTCGCAACCTTGTTTCACACCGTATTCATTGCCATATTGTATTTGTGAAAGTTTATTTCCTATTTGGATATCATCTTGTATTCTATTTGGAAAATTATTACTGTAATTTTGGAATTATGCAAACAACTTTTCAATTGTACGTACGTTTAAATTAATCAGTAATATTGTGCAGGAGCCAATGACCTAAAGGCCTATTCAGACGAGGGGGCCTTTTGCTCCGTGGAGTACGCCAAGGCTATTTTCACTGATGTTGAAATGTATTTAGCAATTCAATAAAAACTCTAACTTATTTTTTAATTTTTCTCATTGAAAAAATTAGTTAAACATCTTATTTTCCAAGTTTTACGACACCAAACTGGTCAAAAATTAGTGTAAAAAATGAGCGCAAATCTCAAATTTCTGATACGAAGTGTCGTAACCCGAGTTTCCCCTATAATAAAACAATATTTAGGACTTAATAGCAAACTTAGAACAGTTCCTACATTGCATATCATGTTAATTCTATTTATGATGCTAGATGTGTTGCGTCGATAGTTTAATGTTGCATTGATATCTCAAATTAACTTAAAATCTTTTTACGCGGCGCCCTCAGCCGCCGCGTATATACTATAGTGCAAATCTGTGCGTCAAGAGCACACAAATCTCACCATTCCAGTGTTAAACTGCTGGTAGGTCAGCAATTAACACAGTTTGTGTGGGCGTGTGTGTGTTAGATCCTGTGTGTACGTACTTAATCATGCCCGCCTTAGCTCCGTGCTACTGCATGCTCTGATTTGCATTGTGTCACGTAGGATAAATTTTGCATAAAGGAGACAGCAAAACGACAAAACCTGTCGCAACACTGCTTCGTAAATAATTGTTTATCAGCGTGTCAAAAGCGACACATTTTTAAGGCTGATGACATGGCAGCCATGCCGTGACACGGTTATGAATGGCGTTTAGCTATGCGTGACCAATCCGACATCAGTGAAAACCAACCTTTTTATCCGAGCTTTGTGATATTCATGAAAAGAATAATTGCTGATTGATATGGGAATGACATCCGGCTTGATTTTTATGAATAGCATAAGCCCGGCTTTTAATCCCAGCTTTTGTGAACCAGTAAGCCAGGAGTAAAAGCCGAGCTTTGTTTTATCAATAACGAAAAGCTGGGATTTTAAGTCTGGCTTGGTGAAAGTCTTGATACTAACCCAGACTTACACTTTTATGAATACCAGTGCAGTAAGCTGACTGGCGCGCAATTTTTGTCAGGTGCATACTTTGTTGAATATTGCTGTGGACACTCTTGGTTAGAAAAAAGTTTATAACTTATAGTTGATATGTTTACCACATATGTATGTTGGCTTCAAAAAACTTCAAGTGCCGCGTTTTATATTCGAAGAATATCCTCAGCACAGCAAGCAAGTCGCACCGTAATCTGTCAAAAATAAGTTAAACCTTACTCGCAAAACGTGCTTGTTTGCGTTTTCACTACAATGTAAACAAGGGTAGAACTAACTTGTGGGGGCCGTAACAACTGTAATACAACTCGAACGGCACGGTACTATCCCAATTCCACTGGCCTCATGTAAACCAGCGTTGCAAACGTTCGAATACGTGGACGGATCTGCAAATCCAAGCTTTGTCAGTCTGCTACGATATTCATAATCAACATCCGTTATACAACTGTAGCAGTAATGAGACTTTGGTAGAGGGAAAGCTGAAATATACTCTAAATAGACATTATCTCAATACACAGGGCTTTCATCAATAATTTTTGTTAGCCCTGTAGCTACTGCAACTGAACTGTAGCCTTATGATTTTCTGGTGGAAAAAATTAATAGGTTGTGAACAGGAACAGGCATTCTTATTAATTTTTTAAATACAATTTTTTGACTGAGTTAACGACTAGCCTTTGTATTTAAAGGATTTATTAACTTAGCTTTGAAAAACTGACTTATTTAACGGGTTTAACACTTTTAGATGAATTTTATTTTGGCATATTTAGATCGAGTATACAACGGGAAGAGTATGACATTCACTGGCCAGCTTGGCAAAGCGGTATATGCATTTCACATTCATAGATATCACGTGTCACTAGATGTTTTCACATGGATACCAATAAAAGTCTCAAATGGAAACGGTCCCAAATGGGTACTATGGCCCTGACGGGTTTTGCGATTTACCGAAATGGCCCATGCAGCGTACCTTATTGGGCCCTGCAGTGTGCCCAAATGGACACGTACCCAAGCGGAACCGTACTCAAATGGGACCCTTTTACAATTGAAAAATGTTTGGTTTTGGAATTGGAAACAAATTTTTTTCTTGTGGTAATTGGGGTCCCTGATTCCGGATTCGAGGTTGGTTTTTGGTTGTGATCCTCCTGGCCCTCCCCCTATTGCCCCCAGATTGCCCCCAAAAGTGTTCCCAAGGGGGGATCCTTGGGTACTTTTGGGGTCGAAAATTGTTTTTCGAGTTTTTTCCTAAGAACTCGTTTATAGGGGTAATTTGGGGTCCTGAACACAAATCTGAGGTTTCTTTTTGCCTGAGAGTCCTAGGAATCTCCTTTGTTCTATTCCTAGGCTAGAACCCCCCTGGACCCCCCTATGACCCCCTAGGGGTTCCTCAGGGGTAAAATTAAAATAAAATAAAATTTCGAATTTGGCATTTTGGTGTCTGCAGGGGTAGTTTGAGCCCCTGAACAGGAAACCGAGGTCCATTTTTGCATTAGACAGTCTTTGACTTTACAACAGCGGTTATAGTAAGGGGTTGTCTTACTGCCCAGAATGCTGGAATTTTTGCTGAGAATGGAGGGTCTACTGCCTAGAATAGAGGATCCTCTGCCTAGAAAAGAGGGTTCTTTGCCTAGAATAGAGGGTCCTCTGCTTAGACTATAGGGTCTTCTGCCTAGGGGAAGGATCCTTTGCGAAGAATGGATGATTCTCTGCCTAACTAACACTGGGTTCTCTGCCTTCAGAAGGTTTTCTGCGTATAGATCCATACAAATAGAGGGTCCTCTGCCTAGAATAGGGGATTCCTCGGTCTACAATAGAAGGTCCTCTGCCTAAAAAAGAGGGTTCTCTGCCTAGAATAGAAGGTCTCCTACCGGTCGGCAACCCGTTGTGGCCTACTGGCGATCTTTTTAACTAATCTGGTGCAATGACCAGTTCACGTCGGTAATTGTAACAAACGCAAAATTTCAAGTCACTCCTGTACGCCGAATCCCAAACTGCAGTCGATTTTCTGCTATTTAGTTTTCTGAGCTCGTTTTTTTGCTTTCTAGGCGGCGTAGCTTTGGGCAAAGGTAGCAGCGTTTTCAACAGAAGGAGTCATTATGTGCAGTTTTTTTCGTTAAACCCTGAACCGGGGGACTAATGGAGGCAACGAATTTTGCGCAGAGCGCCAATTCACTAAAATAGACCGTGCGCCGAGCCTACCAATTCAAAGAATAACGCCTAGCTCAATTGTAGCTACAACACTCTTCCTACAACTAAAACTAAAATTTTATTTTATTGTTTAGCGCCATGTTTGCTACTCAAAAATAAAGGTTAGGGGTTGTTGGGTTATGGGAGCTTCAACCGACCCGACAAAGTTATTTGGCCCGTTTTCATTGAAAACTCATTTAAAATAAACAATTGGAAAATTGAAAAATCCAGTTTGATTTAAAAACGCATAAAAATTAAAACAAAAATAGATGATCTGGGAGTCGAACCAGTGATCTTTCGCACCCCAAGTGAGAATTTAAAACCGATTCCTGTTAAGGCACCGTTTTTTTAAAGTTTGCGTACATATTCTTCCGCCTCACCTATCAACAGATTAAGGAAATATGTAAATGATTATTTTTATTGATGCATTCACAAATGGCCTTTACGTTTTTGCACCCCGGAAACAAAAACAGAAACCTCCTATACCCATACCACAAACAAAAACAGAAACCATACCGTATCTTAAATATAAGGGACAAGAATGTGAAACTTAGATCTATAAATAATTTGGATCAAGAAACAGAATAGGTACACATAAATAGACTAAAACCGCGCTGCGCATTACACGTACCAAATATGAAAGGACAAGCATTAAACCAGCCCGATTGCTGAGTAAGCTCCTAATTGATAGTACAGAACAATAAATGTACGTAGTATATATATTACCCTTAGTTTTCTTTTTATGTACTGGGAGTGAGCGGGATGTTCGAGTATCCTCCCATGTTAAAAAAACAAACAGGTAAATAAGTTTCTATAAAACGGGGTGTGTTAGTTAGTAAAGCGTCAAAACTTAATTGTTAACTTATACTATCGATTAGAGTGCATTGCGACTTCTGCCATACCTAGCCCAAACACTGGCGGCTCATAAGTGGAGCAGTGTTGGGATAGTGATTTATTTAGGGGTACTTTTCTAAATAAAACTAAAATGAAAAAATATTGAGTGGATTTCACAAAGGTGGTTTTACTAAACCATGGTTTTACGTACGTTTTTATATGATTTGCACATAATTTCATTACGAAATATCGCCTCATTCGTTACGAATTTTCTAGATTTTCTTAAACCATGGTTTTAGATCAGTTGAAATTTCTGCAAAAAAGAGACCTGCTATGCAGCAGGTTTGAAATTTCAACTGAGCTAAAACCATGGTTTAAGAAAATCTAGGAAATTCGTAACGAATGAGGCGATATTTCGTAATGAATTTATGTGCAAATCATATAAAAACGTACGTAAAACTATGGTTTAGTAAAACCACCTTTGTGAAATCCACCCATTGAGTTTACGACATTTAAAAGGAAAAAAAGGGAATAAAAGTGGTTTCGCCGCCGGTCGCCACAGACTAGCTGATGTTAGTTCCATGTCATGCAGAGATCAGATCAAACTTTTCCAAACACTAATTCCATTATGTGAGTTTATGTACTTGCAGACATTCTTGTTAGCGGTAATAAAAAAGTCCGTCTCAATCCACGAAACAAATAACCCTTATTTTTAAGTGTATGAATCAGATATTTAGTGTGTTGTAGAAAGGTTTGTGAGTTGCTACATAAGTTAGAGAAGCGTATAATTTCATTACTAAAGACATTGTAGCAACACATGCTGAAAATATTACTATTAATCTCATGGTAGTAAATGGCTTTGAAATGAAAGTTTTTTCCGTTTATCAAATAAGTCCGTTTCGAGTTTATTATTTTTAATATTAATATTTATATCCAGCAAATCTGCTAAATGTGGTGTAGAGTCAACAAAATTAAGTTCTAGACTACGAGGGTATATATCCTTATATAATGTATGAAAGATACCATCATCATTGAGAACCGTAATATCGTCGATGTATCTGTGTACATGCTTTAATGCATTAAGAACATTGCGTTGTTTGTTAGACGTGATTTTTTTGATGTATTTAAACTCGTACCAAAATAAAACAATATTAGCTAGAGCTGGTCCGCAACTGGTTCCTATCAGGATGCCAACTTTTTGTCTAAATATTTTGTTGCCAAGGCAAAAGTATGTATTGTTTATAAGCCATTTAACTAGTGCGTAAATTTTATCTTGGTCAACTGTGTTGCAATCGTTTTTTGTTGTAAAGCATGCTTTGTACAAATTCAGGTTTAATCTCCTACCAAGTGTACCAAATGCAATCTTAATTACTCCTTTTATTGCCTCCATTATCTCAGTGTGTTGTAAGTTGGTATACAGCTGTGTAAAGTCAAATGTGTATATACTACGTGCAGAGTTAGAATTTGACAAACCTTTTAGTTTATTCAGGATTGTTTTGTTGCTGTCTATTATCCAGTAAGGATTGCACCCTCCGTTACATTTACTCATAGTGTGGCAATAACTTTTCATGCGTTGCAATATCGTCCTAAGTGCATTACCGATTCTAACGGAAGCTGGTTTATTCGGCTTTATGGCTTGCGATTATCGTTCTGAATTTAATTGGATGTGTGAAGGACATATTATAAACTTAATAAAATTTATTGTATTATTGTACAGGAGTTGTTCGCATCGGCGCGCACGCCGTGGTGATAGTGACGTGCACCAATACATTAGTAAAATCATTGGTGCATTTCACTGTTACTGGGGCGTGAGCACGAATGCGTGCAGCTTCGGGCGCTTTAATATGGAAAAGGTATACCAAAAAAATCTATTTCCAAACTTTAAATTCCACAATTTAACCCCATTTCTTTTTAAAACTTTAAAACTTTAATTTTCCTTTCAAGGACTTTTTCCGCTATAAAAGACGCTCGCAAAAACGGAGGTTCGGTTGTTCTTCTGTTTGCAGCTTTGCTTGGTGAACAATAAAGTGATAGGAACTTTACCTGTGTTGTCTCAAAATCCGCTTGTATTAATGCACTAATGCGATAGTTCCGAAAAGACAAAGCCTAGTTGGTCAAAAAGTTAAAACTTGAACATTACATTTAGAAGTCTCACCGAGATTGACAGATCCTGTATCCTACTGGACTCGGTTTTAAGCCGTAAACCTAGAGAATAGTAAGAAGCAGCTGATTTAGATATCTCACGTAGCATACAGTATTAACAGAGACGTCTAGTGAATAACCGAAGATAAGAATAACTGAAGATAATCAACCAGCTACTCAAATTCGAATTTGGTAACAGTGGTTAAAAACAAAACATCGGATCCTAAACCACCATTACCACCACGAATCAGTAGAGGAGACGTGTCTCCGAAATTATCACATGCTGTTAAAGAACCTCTGTATCAGTCAACGCCAAAACCGGCAGCATCTTTTAGTACAGACGACAATCCAGAAGAAAGCTCCAACAGAGCTGAAATAGCCGTATGGCAGTTCTTATCAGATGAATCCGACATACCTGGTTTGTTCAAAACCAAAGATTTTGCTGGCTTTGATCCTACAGAAGCTGCCCTAGCAGAAGAGTTTTTAAGATTGCCACAGTTCGACGATTCATTTAAGAGGGTAGTGTCGCGAAAGCAGTTTTGCTCATAGGCTGTGAAAACAGAACTTTTTGTTTTGAAGTAGTACATACAATGAGAAGCTAGTCCAACGCTGTATGGTATCAAATAAATACTGCCAGACATCACACTATCAATATTGACAAATATCTTGGACCAATCGTCATTAGTAAGCCAGACATCACACAATAGGGACATAAAAGTTCGAAAAATCAAGCCAGATATCAGATTGGCCAGCTTGTGAAGTACACATCATGTGTGGACGCACAATTTTTTGCGACAAATAAGAAAAAAGAAAATTGAAGGTTCGTTTTTTTTTGATTTGAAAATAAGCGTCTAGATTTTTCACAATTTATCATTATTGCTGTTGCTATTTTACAGTTTAAGTACACCTTCACAGTTCAAACTAGTATTACTCCACAGCCGCTACAGTAATCTGCACTAAATTTTGTGTACATAAACTACAACATATGTGCTATCAGTCTGTGTAAAAAACCTAAACAGAAAAATTGATAAATGTGACTAAAAAATTGAATGTGAATAGGTTTTTTTTTCGTCATTTTTCCGACTTTGAGACATTATTGCAAACTGTATGCTGCACCAATTTTGCTGAAACTTGGCAAAATAATTTGCCTTTAGATAGATTTTTAAAATATAGAAAGAACAATTTCTAACATTTTACTGAACAAGTTTTACAGTCGCGCAAAATCGACTGCTTTCGCGACACTACCCCCTTAAACGAACGTTTAACTTAGACTGAGTTCGTGAATCAGACATAGAACACAATCAAATTTAGAACACGCTAATCATATGCAGACTTAGACTGGGTCTAAACGTTCGTTTAGCTAGACTGCGTTTAAACGCAGTCTAAGACTTAGACCTGGTCTAAGTTAAAAGCGCTTTGTGAATCCCACCCCATGAGTCTAATGGCTTCGTTAAGATCAACGGCTACGTTGGGAACAATGGAGCGCTTATGAGGAGTATGTCCCCCATAAAATGAGCACCAAAACAACTAGGCCCCAAAGGGCTAGGTTCCTTCCCCAGTGTCTATCTTTCAGGATTGAATGAAATGGTTCTATTCCATACTTACTGTAAGCTACACTGCTTCTGTAACTCCACTTTATACCTAGCTTATTCTTACGTATACATATCAAAACTCAGCACATGCTCTCAAGCTGAAAATACACACAAATCATACTGGCTCTGCACTCAGCGTTAAACGTTGTGAGCAATTAATTTCAAAACAATACATAGTTCCTTCTCATAGATAATAACATAGATAATTGGAACGATTTTTGCTTAATATGCATGGGAAATGTGTACAACAAAAAACTTTTTTTATTTAGGGCTCAATTTTATAAAGAATTGTTGATTTCAACTCAGCCGCTGAAAGTTCTAAATTGGAAATTTTTCAATTTTGAAGACACATCTTTCAACTCGTAAAAAGCACCTAAAAATTTCTGCCTAAACCGATTGTAACGCATTACGAAACAGTTTTAAATGTAGTATTAACGCAAAATGGGGACACTTGCTTTAGCATTAAGGTGTTTGTTTCAAGTCTTTCCAGGTATTAACCGGGTCTTATCTGTGCATGTGTCGTTATCAAAAATAACGTTTACTTTGCTATCTCCGAGACCTACTGATCAGACTCTAATGCTTGTTAATGCAACCAGCAGCGGCGGAATCACTTTAATGTCGCTGCAATCCTTCATCCCATGTCCACTCGTGGCAGTTGTTATTGTCAATGTCGAATTGGAGTGAAAACGAAAAGTTTACGAATAAAGAAAACTGTCATTTCCGTAAACGTGTCTCGCAAAGTAGTTGAGGTGAAATTCGTGGAGTGCATCAAGTTGTGCCGAAATCCACTAGAACTGGCTCAAGAGCGGAGCCACTGGTCAATATAATATATTAATGACAAGAATAACACAACTCTGGATATTACACTCCTCAAACTATTCAGAGTCACAGACTCCCGTTTTTGTCCAGTCATTATAGATAAATCAGTTAATCAAAACCAGTTAATCTGGGTTTGTGAACTGCCCCTAAGAACTAAAACTGGAATCATTCCCTTCTTTTATTCGTAACAAAACTTGTACCCAGCAGCTTACAACAATAACAAATGTTTGTTTGCTTTCTTGCAATTAAATCTAATAAACTCGTTAGCGCTTATTGCCGTTGAAAGTTTGTCTAAATTTCTAAAAACTTCAAGGGCTTCCATGGGTGGGATTCACAAAGCCCGTTTAAACGCAGTCTAAGTTAGACTGCGTTTAAACGCAGTCTAAAACGTTGATCTAAGTTAAACATGTTTCACAGAGATTGATATGATTAGTAAATTTACGCGTCGTAGATTTAAATTGCTTATATTTTACATTTCAGTTCAGAATTTTGACAGTCATATCTACAATAGCTGAGGTATTTTTTTGCAAAGAACCAACCCATTTCATTAATTGGTTCGCAATATTCAGGCGGTCAAAGTCAAAAGTCACCGTATTACCCCAAGTGACCGTATTACCCCGATTTACCCTAGTGTGTGTCATCTGATTTCTGTGTTCTTTTTCAATTGAAACCTTGTTTAACTTAAACGAACGTTTAGACCGAGTCTAAACGCAATTCACAAAGCCTGTTTAGTTAAACGGGCTCGTTTAAACGAATTCTTTTATTTTAATCTTTTTTTACATTCTATTTGTAGAACATTGTGCTTTAATAAGCACCGACAAAGCTATTAATTTAGGTAATTAAACTACTTTTTAATAAAAGTTAATTTAAAACTCAAGTTAATTACGTAGTTAAAAAGAAAATTTGACATTTGTTAAATAAAGTTGACTTCACTAACTTTAGAGCTTTATGAACTGTTATTAGGAACAAATAAGTAAACAAAACATAAGTAAACAGAACATAAGTAAACAAACAAATAAGTAAACAGTATGGTAAATAAAATTTTCCCATTAAAAACTAGATCATTCACATTAACTATAACTATGTATACTAACATCTACAAAGTAATACACGATATTATTAGCCTATTAGTTGAATAAGAACAAATTAAAACTGTATAAGTCAAAAATGTCTAAAAATACTTGAGTAAATTTAGAAAAAAATACTTAGACTAACCTTAGACTCGCCAAAAGGCTGGTCTAAATTTAACTCTAGCGAGCGTTTAAGTTAAGGGGGTAGTGTCGCAAAAGCAGTTTTGCTCATAGGCTGTGAAAATAGAACTTTTTGTTTTGAAGTAGTACATTCAATGAGAAGCTATTCCTACGCTGTATGGTATCAAATAATTACTGCCAGACATCACACTATCAATATTGACAAATATCTTGGACCAATCGTCATTAGTAAGCCAGACATCACACAATAGGGGCATAAAAGCTCGAAAAATCAAGCAAGATATCAGATTGGCCAGCTTGTAAAGTACACATAATGTGTGGACGCACAATTTTTTGCGACAAATAAGAAAAAAGAAAATTGAAGGTTCGTTTTTCTTCTGATTTGAAAATAAGCGTCTAGATTTTCCACAATTTATCATTATTGCTGTTACTATTTTACAGTTTAAGTACACCTTCACAGTTCAAACCAGTATTACTCCACAGCCGATACAGTAATCTGAACTAAACTTTGTGTGCATAAACTACAACATATGTGCTATTATTCTGTGTAAAAAAACTAAACAGAAAAATTGATAAATGTGATCAAAAATTGGAATGTGAATAGGTTTTTTTTCGTCATTTTTCCGACTTTGAGACATTCTTGCAAACTATATGCTGCACCAATTTTGCTCAAACTTGGCAAAACAATTTGCCTTTTAGTAGATTTTTAAAATATAGAAAGAACAATTTCTAACATTTTACTGAACAAGTTTTACAGTCGCGCAAAATCGACTGCTTTCGCGACACTACCCCCTTAATACAATGGAACCAGACATAACAAGTTTGAATTCCGCGATCCGAGACTTACCAGAACAAATGAAAACAGCTGTGTCTAGTGCTCAAGGCATTGCCAATCTGATGGGACTTAAATATAGTGGAAATGGCAATGAAAGTTTTGGAGAGTTTATAGATTCATTTGATATAATTGGGAACGCACACAACTGGTCATCAGCGGAAAAAGCAAACATGCTACCTGTGTGTCTACGCGATAATGCACGTGAAATCTATGGCACTATGGGCCTTTTTATCATATGGTTAATTTAACCGTGGTTAAGTTAACCATGGTTAACTTAACCACGGGTCGTCTTTATCATAAGATGGTTAAGTTAACCACGCGTGGTTAAGGCCGTGGTTAAATTGACCACGCGTGGTTAACGGCTGGTTAGCGAGATTTAACCACGGCGTGGTTAACTTAACCACGGCGTGGTTAATTTAACCATGGTTAAATATTGCGTCTTTATCATAACACCAGTGTAAAATAACCACGGCGTAGTTAATTTAATCATGGTTAAACTATCGCGTCTTTATCATACTGAGTTAGCCACGGTGTGCTTAATTTAACCATGGTTAAACTAAAGTGTCTTTATCATAACCACGGCGTGGTTAATTTAACCATGGTTAAAAATGGCGTCTTTATCATACAGAGTTAACCACGGCGTGGTTAATTCAGCCATCGTTAAAACATTGCATCTTTATCACAACCCCTGGTTAGTGGGCGATATAAGGAAGTTGTATATAGCCCATTACCTAATTGCATAAATGTAATTGGGTCGAAATGGGGGGCTGTTTGGGCAAATTTTGGGTAACCCGTCAACCCTGATTGACCAAAAATTCCAACAATTCGGTAAATTTTTGCAAAATTTTTGAAAAAGTGCGATTTTTACGCAATTTTACTCAATTTTTTGGGTTTCGTTCCCCCATTCCGCCCCTCATACAGCGCGTAAAAAAGTTCTTTGTTCGTCGGCGTACGACGACTCACATCCTTTGCGAAAAGCCAAAAAGTTACCAATTTTCGCGAAAATTGACTAAAAGGTTGGCCGGCTAAACAAAAAATTATATTTTCACTGTATTACGTTGAAAATGGTTCAAGCCCACTTTTTAACAAAAATTTTTATTCCTCCGTTTCTGGCTAACCATGGCCACTTTTGGCGACGAATAAAACTCGGCATACAGCGACGAACAGGAAACTTTTTTGCATTGCACAGTACTGTAAATGTATCCGCAGTTATATACAATTGTACGTATGGATCAGTGGTACACAACTTATGCTTACAATGCAGTTGTATAATGGTAAAACGACAGTTGAGGGGGGCTACTGTATAAGTCAAAATTTTAGGTTCTCCGATTAGCTTCAAATTTGCACACAATGTAGCCCTAGCAAAGGCGCATTGCAGATGCAGCAAACCTGAACCAATGCTCTTGCGTATTTTTCACTAAGGGCTCCCCAAAATTCAATTTTACGTGTAAATCATAGGCGCAAAAAAATTTTTTTGTGGTCTCAAAGCGTCCCTTTACTCGAAATTTTTGTAAATACTGACGAAGCTAATTTTTAAATGATTCGATAGCCTTACGTCATATCTCAACCTCTATGATCCATTTTTTAAATTTTTGCCCATGGCCTGAGCAGTGACGCTAAATGTAAACTCACTCAATTTTGTCAGACTCATAAAAATGCTTTTTTTGACATATTGCCTTTGATTTCTGGTTTCAAAACACATATCAAAATTCCGGATCATACGATTTTGCGCATACATGTGGGCTACTACTATGCCAAGTTTCAACCTTATTGGCTTGATGTGGTTTGTGCTAAAAATGTCCAACTAAGGGCTACTTTTAGGCCTTTTTGACGTGCTTTTGTCTATGTAAATACACTGACAAAAGCATTGAACCAAAAGTGCACCTTGTACCCAGGTCCAAAATTATTCTCCAATTTTGCTTACTTTCACATATGTTACTCCACCAAGGCACCTCTACCTCAGATAAGAACAGTTAAGCTTGAAGGTGCTTGGTTTAGACTTTAGTGCGTTTGTCAGTGTATTTACATAGGCAAAAGTACGCCAACAAAAAGGCTTAAAAGTAGCCCTTAGTTGGACATTTCTGGCACAAACCACATAAAATAAATCGGGCTGAAACTTGGAATAGTAGTAGCCCACATTTATGCGCAAAATTGTGTGACCCGGATTTTTTATATGTGTTTTCAAACCAGAAATCAATGGCAAAGTGTGAAAAAAGGGCCGTTTTGGGGCCCGCCAAATTTTAGTGATTTTACATTTGGCGTCACTGCTCAGGCCATGGGCAAAAATTTAAAAAATGGATCATAGAGGTTGAGATATGACATTAGGCTATCGTTGAGATATGACATTAGGCTATCGAATCATGTAAAAATCAGCTTCGTCACAGTTAACAAAAATTTCGAGTCAAAGGACTCTGTGCAACCACAAAAAACATTTTTTGCGCCTAGGATTTGCTCGTAAAATTGAATTTTCGGGAGACCCTAGCAAAAAATTGGCAAAAACATTGGTTCCAGTTTGTTACATCTGCGATGCGCCTTTATTATGGCTACATTGTGTGCAAATTTGAAGCGAATCGGAGAACATAAAATTTTCACTAATACAGGTAGCTCCCTCTTAAGCCAGAGATCTGTTTATAATCAAATTATTTGATTAATACGTTAGGTATCAAACAATGAAATAAGCTTTACTGATTAGATCAATTATTTAGCTTTCATTTGACTTATTACATGCTAAAATTGGTTGAAATTGTGAATAGTTATGATCCATAATGTACACATGACTATCACAGTTGAACCCCTTAACCACGAAAGCCTTTCGTGGTTAACTTTTGAATAGGAATTCCACCCTGTGGTTAAATTAACCATGGTTAAATTTGTATGATAAAGACGCGTCGTGGTTAATTTATATTGGACCCAGAAAACGTAAACAAAAATCTAAAGCTGCATCGTACGCCCTCTTGAAGGCAGATACGAAAACAGAATCATCACAGACAAGAACCCTTAAAATTGCACATCCATCAATATTCAAAACTATTTGGCAGGCTATCATGCTTCTACTATGCACTAACGTCCCATGCACTCAAACGAATACTCATCAAAGCCCTGGTAACCAACCAATGATCTGTCAAACACAACAAGGCAAAATAGTGTGGAAAATTTCAAAACCTATCGATTGTAAATTAAGTCAGGCAGATATTGAAGAAGAGCCTATACCCGTCACCATGACTTTATACAAACGTAACTTTATCCAGTATCGAACTAAAGCCTGGAAATGCACTAAGGTCAGACAAAAAATTAAAACTTTCACCTATTTTTTTGGAAACTATCATCTAAAGGAAGAAGAAAAACATGAAAGGATTGTCACTGGAAGTGAATGCGAAAATATGGTTTCATGGAGAGAGTGTGAAGTTGGTGCCCTGGTTAATAAAGGTGGATTGTGGCAAACAGAGAACCACCTAAACTGGGACTATTCGGGTGGCGGCATTCATTGCTGTAAATGGATCGAATACGTTGCCGAAAATTGTTTCCTACATGAAACAGTAGTTTATAAACGACACCAAACATCAAATATGCAATCTTCCGCAGCCCTTGTAGATCACTGTGAATATTCACGCGGCGGGTGTCAACTGAGAGAAGGGGGATACTTAATTTGGACGGCCGACAAACAGGAAGCATGCGAATACCTTATATGGCAAACTATAACCGGAAAACTATATAATGGCAATTTTTTATCTGATGACGGCCATTTAGCATTAACCTTTACACAAAAGAGAATAGCCCAAGACTGTGAAGGGCAAACTATAGCTATATCCGATAAAGGAATCCCTTGTCAATTCAACCACTACGAGAAAATCCCCAAGGCTCGGCGCGAACCACGGAATACAAATACTGACGGCCCAATAAGAGGTGACCTTCCAGCACCAGCACAGAAGGACCAAAGCGGAATTGTCACAAGTGACATCTTAGCGAGTAGCCTTCAAGCTCAAGAACTCCGTATCCATCGAAACATTAAGTTTGCATTTGAACAAGCTATGCTATCTGCCTGCAGATTTATGACATTAATAATGGAAGTAGTGAAAGCAAATATGATGGCTCAACCCACCCTAGCAATGCGAGCCATATTAAACCGGGAAGACATAATAGCCCGTGCAGGTGGGCGTACCATCACTACCTATCCATGTCAAGAACTAAATTTTAATCAATATAAAGTTCTCTCGATGAAAAAAAACCACTGCACTGTCGAGATACCCATCGAGTTCACGCTGCACACTGGTACTCATCATGGATACCTAGATCCAATTACCAATATTATACGGAAAAATGCTTATCCCATCGACTGTAGTCTCAATGAAGAAATTCCAGTACAGCTAGGAGGCATCATTTACAACTACAGGTCAAGAAATGGAACATTAACACCAATGCGAGAATTACCAGAACTATTAGCATTCAATTGGAATATGAGCGTTTTCAATTTTCAGCCCAAAAATTTTACACAAATCATTATGTTTAATTTCACAGATTTATCATCTGAATTCACCTTAAATGACTTGGTTAAAGACATGAGCTACCAGCAGAGAAACCTGGAAGAATTAGACGTGCGACTGAAAGAAGGAAACGCTACCAAAGACGCCACTAAAATGGTAAACGGAATTATGGACCGAGGGTTTTTCGGGTTTCTAACCGGATTAGACGTTTGTTTATGGCAATTATGGGTGTTTCTTGTAAGTCTATATGTCACTATTTCATTCATTGTGATTCACTGCTGTCCCACGGACATGGCAAGAATGGTGGCCATTAATTTACCGGACACGTTACCAAGAATGTACAAATGGGGGCATAAAAAACGAAAGATATTTTCTCGATCCGTTGCTCTAAGAAGACATAAAGTTCAGAAAAAAGAATCTCAGAGAAAAATTCTAGATCCACAAGAAAATGTTTTAGAACAAGAAATGACCCTATTTCAGAAGCTAACAACTGAAAGTACGCAGGCAAACGACCAATCTCAACGGCAATCAAATAGGTTAACACCGACTGCGCCGGTAAAAATCCCTGAAACGAACTACGATACAATCCGAACAAAGCCTAGAACATCTACACAACCGAATTTGTATCCAATAGCACAAATGGAAACAATCTCAGCAGAAGTTCCACCACCAACTCCAAATCCTTGCTCAACTTTTTATCCGGACACCAAAAAGACAGTGAGATTTTGGCCTGATACACTAAATCCGTATGTTAAAACAGAACGCCACGTTAACTGCACAAATAATCCTTCACCGCTAATTCCAGTTAAAGTCGAAGGAAGACCTACTCGGGCTTTGGTTGACACAGGTTCCGCAGTCACGATATTGGACAAACACACATATGAAAGACTTTGTGTTGACATCAAGAAACAAAAACGCATCTGAGATATCACTGCGAGAAGCATGACTGGGCAGGAATTAAAAATTTTAGCAAGGGCGGACTTGGAATTTCAAATTGGAGTCACTAAAGTTATTCAAGGTACGTTAATTGTTGATTACTCTCCACATGAGTGCATATTGGGAAAAGACATCCTGACAAAATTAGGAGCCATCACTGTAGATTTTGATAAGAAAACCTTATCTTTTGGTCACAGCCCTGCTGATAGCGCGAGCAAAAAGTGGAAAGTGACATTGCCAGAACAAGTAATCATTCCACCTCGGACACAAGCCCTGTTTACATGTAGAGTAAAATCAGAAGGATGTGAAGGAGGAATATTCGAACTATTATCCAAAATTGAAGACTCTACCGGATTGAATATAGCCAAAACCCTAGTCAGAAACTGCCAAGAAGTTCCTGTTAGAGTTATAAACACAAGCCTTTCACCGGTGAAACTGTATCAACATACCACCATAGGATTAATTTCTTCAGTTGATCCCGAAAATATCTACGATATTTCAAAAAACCAATGCCATGAAAAAAACAAGCCATCACGATAGAAGACAGACTTAAGGACATAAATTTGACTGAATCCAATTTAACAATGAAACAACAAGAGGAATTAATAAAGATACTTCGCGCCAATGCACATGTTTTTGCAGCAGATGAATTTGATATTGGATGTACTTCGGCTGTAACACTCAAAATAGACTGTGGAAGTGCACGACCAATACAACAATCACCCTATCGCATTCCTAATTCATTAAGGGAAACATCGTCAAACAGATTAAGGAAATGATACAAAGAAAAATAGTATCACCATCAACCTCCGCCTGGTCATCACCCATGGTGTTGGTGAAGAAAAAAGAGATGGCAGTATAAGAATATGCATTGACTACCGCAAACTTAACGCAATAACAAAACGAGATCTATTTCCATTACCAAGAATCGACAGTTTACTGGATGCTATGGGCAATGCTAAGTATTTTACAACATTAGATCTGCAAGCCGGTTACCATAACGTTCAGATGCATGAAAAAGATAAAGACAAAACTGCTTTTATATGCTCTGAAGGCCTATTTCATTACAATGTAATGCCGTTCGGTCTCACAAATGCCCCCGCAACGTTTCAACGACTGATGAATCTGGTGCTATTGGGACTGCAGTTTGTGAACTGTCTATGTTATCTCGATGACATAATAATTTAAATAATTTACTTCAATAACTTTGAAAATCATCTTGATGCCATATCCGAGGTCTTACGACGGCTTAGTCAACATAATCTTCAGCTGAAAGCTTGAAAATGTCACTTTGCTCGGAAATCCGTTCATTATCTTGGGCACGTATTGTCAAAGGAAGGAGTTCAGCCGGAAGATGATAAGATACAAAAAGTCAAAAATTTTCCTGTGCCACAAAATATAACGGAACTGCGAAGTTTTCTGGGATTGGCATCATATTACAGACGGTTCATACCAAATTTTGCCAAAATTAGCAAACCGCTGCATGAGCTTCTAAGGAAGAACATAAGATATCGTTGGACAGATGAATGTCAAGCATCTATAGACTATCTAAAAACTAAGCTTACAACCGCACCGATAATGGCATATCCTGACATAAACAAGCCATTCATTCTCCAAACGGATGCAAAGTGCAAGCCTGATGGTAAAGGCTTAGGCGTTGGCCTATCACAGAAAGATGGAAATAACAAGGAGCATCCAGTTGCCTATGCCAGTCGATCACTAACAAAGGCAGAAAAAAATTATCCTACCATTGAACTAGAAACACTAGCTATTGTGTTTGGCGTGAAGTACTTTCGACACCTTATTTATGGGCAAAAGGTCCTAGTACTAACAGATCATAGTCCATTGAGGTGGCTAATGACGATCAAATCCCCTAGTGGACGACTTATGCGGTGGAAACTACAGTTACAGGAGTTCGATTCAGACATCCAGTATAAACCAGGAAAGAAACACACTAACGCTGATGCTTTGTCCAGAATGCCAATCTATGAGGAACCACCTGAGGACATAAAGGAAATCAGTATACTAAATGTGCAAATCGAAGAAACCATAGAAATTACGAAAATGCAGCGCAAAGATAAGCAACTAAAACCATTAATTGACTACTTAGAGCAACATTTACTTCCAGAGAACCCGGTTGAAGCAACCCACATAGCAACCATCGCCCCCAGATACATTCTAGATAATGAACTGCTGAAACATGTTTTCCCATCAGAAAGAAGACAAAAAGTTATCATACAAACCGTGGTTCCTGAAGGACTTCAGCAAATTGTATTTGATGCATGTCACTGCGACCCTAGTGCATCTCACTTGGGATTTGAAAAGACATTACAAAATTCTCTCACGATACTGGTGGAATAACATGCGTACAGATATTAAATAGTGGTGTAAAACCTGTGATTCCTGTATTCGCAAGAAAAGTCCTTCAAAACAATCAAGAGCACCAATGATACCAATTTGTAGCGTATCGGCCAGGAGGACGCGGACAGCAATGAAGGCAACAAGGGTTTAATAAAAGAAGGGGGTGAGCAGGGAACAAGTAAGGAACAAAGCAAGATGTTATGAAAGAGAACAGACTGACTGATTATCCATGCACAATGCGCGTTTATATAGCGCAAAAGAATATGCAAATTAGATGTACTGTAATATGCAAATGAGCTCAGCGTGCATAAAAGTTGTACTGCATGACTGTGCAGTTTAATATGCAAATTAGGTCCGACTTTTATGCAGTATACGTACGTAGGCACGTATACACTTTACATTTCCCCCTCCCTTTAAAAAAAGGATTTGTCCTCAAATTGGTTCTTGGGGAACTGTGCATGGACTATAGCAAAACAATCTACAATAACTTTGAAATCAATAAAATTTTCAAAAATGTTTTTTTCGATGGCGTTTCTTCTTGCCCAGGTCCGGCTCCAGCAGTAATTCTTGATGAGTTCGTCGATGACAATGACGCCACAATAGTTCACATAAGAACCAGTCTTAGGCCCCCCGGAGTACCACAAGCGCGTAAAGAATGTTCACTGCCGGTGTCTCGAGTCCACAACTTCAGCCATTTCAGCTTGTCGGCAGATGATTCGCTGACCGGCCCGGGTGCTTCTTGCCATGCTCGCGTCTACCATATAACAACCAGCAAACAAACAGAACAATATTAGTTAAAAAAATCAATGAACAGCCATAAATAAACAGTTAAAACGTTCAAACTAAACATCCAGGCTTAACAACCAAAACCTCATTATATTGTTAATCGAATTACACCAAAAAAAATTAGTAACTCATAATTTGACATCTGTTGCTTCTTTTTTTTCCTTTACATCCTTTTTTTGATCGTTCTGGCTGCATCCACTGAGCTCAATACATCAACTAATATTACAATTAATGCAACCTGTTCCGTGCTCACCAAGCGCTCGTTGCTTTATTTCTAGGCTAAGCTACTTTTGATGTCATATTGAAAAAAAGGACTATCACATAGCACTTACATTGCGATTGACCAAAAGTGCTTCTGTATGTTGTTTTGTCAGCGCTACTAGCGGCTGCTTGAAACTTGAGGAAACTGCACTAGTGTCAAACCCATAATTTAAAAAAACATGAGTTCTGCAAGAGTTTTAGGTGTATGCTCTGAGTAGCGCACTTAGCCAGCAGCGCAACGTGCGCTACGCTGAACTAAGATTGTAGGTCAGAGCAAGTTCAAAACCACACAATATCCATTTGATCCAGATTAGTTTGATGCCAGTTCAACAGCTGTATCCATTGTTGTTTTATTAGCGCACGCGCGCTGACGTTAAACAACGATGCTGGCTGTCAAACAGTCAAACCGCAAACAAAATAACAAGTCGAAGGTCGGTCTATAGCCATATCTGCGTCACATAATGTTTTCGTAGCGTCACTTAATATCCAGTCTAGGCTTATCAGTCCTCAGTTACAATCGAGTCAGTCCTGGTTTGTGGAAAAGTGTATACCCTTTTCCAAAAAGTAAAGTCGAGCTACTAAACATGGATATAATGACTAGCTACAAAACAAAATTCTAGTGACATCAAGACCGCTCAAAGTACTTCTTCAACTTGTTCACGTGGATTATGAACGGTTGCTCTCGATCTCGACGTATTTTGTACGTCACTAGACCTACCTGGTCAACAATGACGTATGGACCAGACCATCTCGGTCTAAACTTGGAATCTTTAGGTATCACTTTCCGCAATACCTTTTCCCCAATTTCGAACTTTACCTCAGACGAAATTTTATCATACTGGTCCTTTTGAGCCTGCTGAGCTTTCTCGATACTATCTTTGGCTTGTTGGTAAATTTCTGCCAAACCTTTAGCCAAATGTGCTCTATAGTCCTTAGGATCATTAAAGGATTCATCACCGTCAGCTAAGGAAACATCAAGGGGATCTCGAGGTTGCCGCCCATATACTAGCTCGAAAGGGCTGCATCCAGTCGATGAATGGACCGCTGTCCGATAAGCATAGAGACAGAAGGGCAACCATTTATCCCAAACCTTACCCGTTTCCTTCACATATGCTGCGAGCATATCAACTAAAACCCGGTGAAATCGTTCCGTCATGCCATCACATTGTGGATGGTACGGAGTCGTTTGCACTTTCTTGCAGTTCAGGATCTTATTTACTTCCATCAGCAGTTTCGAAGTAAAATTTGTTCCTTGATCGGTTAATAGGACTTTTGGACACGAGTGGCGGGTCATAATTTCCTCAACTAGCTTCTTAGCTACCACGTCTGCTTCACAAGACTTAACCGGAAACACCTCACATCACTTCGTAAAATAGTCCACAAAACACAAAAGGTACAGATTTTTGTTCTTAGTCAGCGGCAGAGGTCCTAAATGTCTACACCTAACCGGTAAAAGGGACCTTCCACCGAAATAGGCTGCATGGGCGCTTTCGCTCGCGCTGGCTGATCTTTTCTTACTTGACATTCCACGCAAGTTTTCAGCCAATTCTGCCATCTACTCATGTTAGGCCAGTAGTAGTTCCGACAGATCCTACTTAGAGTCTTATGGAAACCAAGGTGTCCTGCCATTGTTGCATCATGAAACTCAGTAATGATCTGACCCTGAAGAGTTTCAGGAACAACTACCCGACGCTTGCTCTTGCGCGTTCGAAAATAAATTAAGCCATCTTTTTCCAGAAACTTACAATGTGAATCCCAGATGGCAGCTCAACTGTCTCACCCCTGATTTTACGAGGAATTAACCGGTAGAACGGATTCTTTTGACTGCTGACTTCCTATATCTGCCAAAGATGGAGTAGCCTTATCATCAGGCACAAGTAAAGCATCAGGAGTCGTTCTGCGCGTCGCGCGCAAGGCAGAAACCTGTGCTTCACAGTTGGCCTTTAAACCTCTTTCGCCTGTTGCATCAGAGGGATAGCGCACGTGCGCTGCATCCTCTGTTTGCAATCCAGGTCGATAAGCTATTTCCATTTCATTCACACTACTTTCGTCATCAGACTCCTGTGCCACATCGACATGTGGTCGCGACAATCCATCAGCGTTGCCGTGCTGAGGACCGGGACATATGATATACCATCTGTGTAAAACTCTTGAATCGTTTGTCGCCATTCCCAGATTCGCGGAGAGCTAGTGTCCAGCTTAGTCAACCAATGAAGGGGGTTGTGATCTGTGGCCACACGCACATGATGACCCCACAAGTAGGATTGAAAGTACTTAAGGCCACGAACTAACGCTAAACACTCACGCTCAATAGCGGCGTAGTTGCGCTCTCGCTTCGATAACTTATTGCTCGCGTATGCTATTACCTTTTCAGTGCCTTCCTGAATTTGTGCTAACACTGCACCCCAAGGTACACCACTAGCATCGGTGTACAAGATGAACGGCTTCGAGAAATCAGGAAATGATAGAATAGGCGAGCTAACTAAGCGCTGTTTCAAGTCTTGAAAAGCTAAATCACAGTCCTTATTCCAGTAGAAGCTAACTAGGAAAATCAATTGCGGCCTAAATATTGGCAGGATTTGGTCCAATGCCAGAAGCAGAAACGACATGACCAAGATATTCTACCTGCTCGCGTACAAAATGGCACTCTTTGTCCTTAAGCTTAAGCCCTCACCTAAGCGCTTAAAAACTTCTCTAAGGTGCTGCAAGTGATCATCAAAAGTCCTGCTGTAGATGATGATGTCGGCGAGATAAGCCAAAGCATATTGATATTGCACTCCACCTAACAACATGTGCATCAGCTTCTGAAATGTAGACGGCGCTCCCGACAAACCAAATGGCATAACCCTAAACTCGAAGCAGCCGTCATGCGTGACAAAGGCGCTTTTGGGCCTATCCTCAGGATGAACTTCAACTTGCCAGTATCCCGATGCTAAGTCCAAGGTAGAAAAATACTTAGCGCTACCTAGCTGGTCTAGGGTGTCATCGATCCTAGGAAGAGGCCAAGACTGCTTCTCAGAGATGTCATTAAGCTTGCAATAGTCCACGCAAAATCTCAGTGAGCCATCCTTTTTCTACACAAGATGAACTGGACTTGCCCGCGGCGAATCGGCTGGGTATGCGACACCATCCTGCATCATCTTCTTTACGTGTTCTTTGATGACGGTTCTTTGCTTATAGGGAACGCGACGAGGTGCCTCTGCCGAATTGGTTGACTATCACCAGTGAAAATTCTATGCTGAGCTAGCGACGTACGACCCAAGTCTCCTAAGCTCGAAGAGAAAACATTAGAGTACTCTGACAAAACTTTCACTAGCTACTCTTTCTGCTCTTCTGTGACGCAACTACCTGATAGATCTGCGCCTGGTGGAACTTTGGGCGCACTCATATTGTCCGTCTCCATTGAGAATGCTACATAGTTACTGTCTCCAAACTGCTGAACTAAGTCAATGTCTTGATCTATGCTACCTAGCGTAGTACCATCATACAGCTTCGCGGTGCTTTGACCAAAATGAGCTATGCTCACGTAACATATACCGGCCTTAGGACTGACTAAGCTTCTAGCTGCCATAACGCATCCCTCAGTTCGCATCGAGAAACTTGCATCGTCGATGTTGCCTGGTTCGAACCGAGCATCACTGTGCCTACTCTAATGAGTCCGGCCTACTTCATGGGTTTTGTACACAGTATATATACACATGTCATGATATACGTTCAGTCTGGTCATACAATCTATACATTTTGTACCATCATATTAAATATTCCTTATTGTGTCACCTGCACACTGGTGACCCTGGAGTGATCTTTTTGATTCAATGGCGCACCCTGATTACAATTCATTACGAAAAGACGTATTATCACGTGCTCTTCTCGCCCTGCACGAACTCAAACCAAATTTTTTGGTGCCCTCAACAAAGCTTGCTACAATCGAGGCATTACACCAAGAAAATCCATCGGCTGTTGCTCTTTCTTTGAGACTGGTTACCGCTCCCAACCGTACTGCTAGAACAGACAGTCCAAGCCGAAACCAAGAGACCGTCTGCCGTCCCATCAAACTTCCGCCCTTCTATATAAAAGACCCACGCATTTAGTTTCAACAGGTGGATCAACTGTTGGAAGGCAACTCCAAAAATGTCCAAAAGCGCAGTTTACTGGCTGTCCTTTCTACCGACGTCATTCTCGACTGTGGTATCGACGTAAGCAAGACCTTTGCTGAAATTAAGGAACAATTGATATCTCACTTGTCTGAAAGTGACGACAACCGCCTACGTCAGTTGCTGGCGGACCAAGAGTTAGGTGATCGTAAGCCAACTTCAGCTTTAAGACACCTGCAACGTCTTGCCCCCGGAAACGAACAACTAATACAGTTGCGATTTCTAGAAATTATGCCTGAACCTGTACGAATTGTGCTTGCATCACTGTCGGAAGTTAATTTAGAAAAACTAGCATGTATAGCTGACAAAATAATTGAGAAAGCAAACACGCAATCAGCTAAATCGACCTGCTCAATAACTGACAGTGAGAACTTTCACACCTTGTCCGAACAAATAAAATGCCTGACAGAACAAGTTAATCAATTATCAGTACAACGCAGTCGATCTCTATCTCGTCGCTACAAACCTCGTACCCAGAGTCGTAATACACTACCTCGGCACCCTTATTCTCAACAAAATTAAAGCAACACTTTGTTTTGTTATTATTATGACCGCTTTGGAAACAGGGCTCGCAAATGCCAGCCTCCGTGCAGTTGGTCAACGCAAAACTCCAACTGGCAGGGAAACGATCAGAACCCTTGGCAAGCGCAGCCAGCCGAAGGGTAAACTCTATTTACGTGGCTGCCCATCCAATTAAACGCTTCCTAATTGATACTGGCAGTGATCTGTCGGTATTGCCAGCCGAATACAAACTAACCAATACTAACATTTCTCCGATCAAACTAACAGCTGCTAATAATTCCATAATTGCTAATTAGGGTACTCGAACATTAACCTTTACTATCAACCAATTAAACAAAACGTTGACTTGGTCGTTCATAGTTGCATAATAAGGGTAATAATAATTGCATAATTCATAAGGGTACAAGTACATAATTGTCTTCACTGAATATCTGACTAAATGGGTGGAAGCTTTTCCACTTGCTGATACCAAAGCTGAAACCATTGCTAAGGTGTTTGTAGAACAAATAGTCTGCAGACACTCATGCCCAAAAGAACTACTATCTGACTGAGGCGCAAATTTTCTTAGCAAACTCATGACAGAAGACTACTTGGTATCCATAAAATACATACTACTGCATACCACCCTCAAACAGACGGACTATGCAAACGTTTTAACGGCACCTTAATGAAAATGTTATCAATGTACGTCGCTAACCATCAACGTGACTGGTCCACGTACCTAAATTTCTGTTTATTTGCTTATCGATCATCAGTCCAAGCATCAACAAAGGATACCCCGTTCTTCTTGCTATATGGTCGCGAACCTAGACTACCTATTGATACAATACTGCACAAAAAACCGAGTGTGTATGCAGAAATAGAAGACTATCGATATGACTTGATTACAGGCATTACTGGAGCATAGGAAATGGCTAAAGATTATATAATGAAAGCACAAACCAATCAAAAACAATACTATGATAGAAAAAGTAATAAACTGCAGTATTGCATTGGTCAACTCGTAATGCTCCATCAGCCAGCTATCGCTATAGGCAAGACTAAAAAACTAAATCGCCCCTGGTATGGACCTTATAGAATAATTGATATCCGAGGTCCTACTATCCTTGTCAAAGAGTGTAGTGGACGTAAACGAAGGGTTGAGAATGTACACGCAAATCGGCTCAAGCCTTACTATGGAATTGGACCTTTGCCATTACCACCTGACACATCCCTATCCACGGAAAATAGAGAGGCCAAAGCAAAGGAACCGGGTAACCCGATTATAACTCAACCCACCAAGGTAAAGGAAGACGATCTATTCAAAAAGTATACTGAACCTAACAAGAACAAAACGACCACGCAAAGAGAATTCAGCGTTCTCCTAATCTCACCGCTAATTGAGCCTAAAGGTGTATATAAACGCCATTATCGATATATATATTACCAGGCCAACCAGGTAGTCTTCTTCATGAGTTTGAGAATTTCGCCTCGTGAGATAGTAGTTCTTTTGGGTGGTGTCTGCGAGTATTTGTTCACCCTAGCAATGGTTTACTTTTGGGAGTCCGACCCATTTAGTCAAATGATATTTCAGTGAAGACGATATGGTACCTCGTACCCTTATGAATTATGCAATTATTATTACCCTTATTATGCAAACTTATGAACTACCAAGTCAACGTTTTGGTTTAATTGGTTTGGATAGTAAAAGGTTAATGTTCCAGTACCCTAATTAGCAATTATGGAGTTATTAGCAGCTGTTGAGTTTGATCGGAGAAATGTTAGTATTGGTTAGTTTGTATTCGGCTGGCAATACCGACAGATCACTGCCAGTATAGAATTAGGGAAGTGTTTAATTTGATGGGCAGCCACGTAAATATAGAGTTTACCCTTCGGCTGGCTGCGCTTGCCAAAGGGTTCTGTATTGTTTCCCTTCCAGTTGGAGTTTTGCGTTGACCAACTGCACTGAGGGTGGCATATTGCGAGCCCTGTTTCCAAAGCGGTCATAATAATAACAAAACAAAGTGTTGCTTTAATTTTGTTGAGAATAAGGGTGCCGAGGTAGTGTATTACGACTCTGGGTACGAGGTTTGTAGCGACGAGATAGAGATCGACTGCGTTGTTCTGATAATTGATTAACTTGTTCTGTCAGGCATTTTATTTGTTCGGACAAGGTGTGAAAGTTCTCACTGTCTAGTTATTGAGCAGGTCGATTTAGCTGATTGCGTGTTTGCTTTCTCAATTATTTTGTCAGCTATACATGCTAGTTTTTCTAAATTAACTTCCGACAGGTGATGCAAGCACAATTCGTACAGGTTCAGGCATAATTTCTATAAATCGCAACTGTATTAGTTGTTCGTTTCCGGGGGCAAGACGTTTCAGGTGTCCTAAAGCTGAAGTTGGCTTACGATCACCTAACTCTTGGTCCGCCAGCAACTGACGTAGGCGGTTGTCGTCACTTTCAAACAAGTGAGATATCAATTGTTCCTTAATTTCAGCAAAAGGTCTTGCTTACGTCGATACCACAGTCGAGAATGACGTCGGTAGGAAGGAAAGCCAGTAAGCTGCGCTTTTGGACATTTTCGGAGTTGCCTTCCAACAGTTGATCTACCTGTTGAAACCAAATGCGTGGGTCTTTTATGTAGAAGGGCGGAAGTTTGATGGGACGGCAGACGGTCTCTTGGTTTCGGCTTGGACTGTCTGTTCTAGCAGTACGGTTGGGAGCGGTAACCAGTCTCAAAGAAAGAGTAACAGCCGATGGATTTTCTTGGTGTAATGCCTCGATTATAGCAGACTTTGTTGAGGGCACCAAAAAATCTGGTTTGAGTTCGTGCAGGGCGAGAAGAGCACGTGATAATACGTCTTTTCGTAATGAATTGTAATCAGGGTGCGCCATTAAATCAAAAAGATCACTCCTGGGTCACCAGTGTGCAGGTGACACAATAAGGAATATTTAATATGATGGTACAAAATGTATAGATTGTATGACCAGACTGAACGTATATCATGACATGTGTATATATACTGTGTACAAAACCCATGAAGTAGGCCGGACTCATTAGAGTAGGCACAGTGATGCTCGGTTCGAACCAGGCAACATCGACGATGCAAGTTTCTCGATGCGAACTGAGGGATGCGTTATGGCAGCTAGAAGCTTAGTCAGTCCTAAGGCCGGTATATGTTACGTGAGCATAGCTAATTTTGGTCAAAGCACAGCGAAGCTGTACGATGGTACTACGCTAGGTAGCATAGATCAAGACATTGACTTAGTACAGCAGTTTGGAGATAGTAACTATGTAGCATTCTCAATGGAGACGGACAATATGAGTGCGCCCAAAGTTCCACCAGGCGCAGATCTATCAGGTAGTTGCGTCACAGAAGAGCAGAAAGAGTAGCTAGTGAAAGTTTTGTCAGAGTACTCTAATGTTTTCTCTTCGAGCTTAGGAGACTTGGGTCGTACGTCGCTAGCTCAGCATAGAATTTTCACTGGTGATAGTCAACCAATTCGGCAGAGGCACCTCGTCGCGTTCCCTATAAGCAAAGAACCGTCATCAAAGAACACGTAAAGAAGATGATGCAGGATGGTGTCGCATACCCAGCCGATTCGCCGCGGGCAAGTCCAGTTCATCTTGTGTAGAAAAAGGATGGCTCACTGAGATTTTGCGTGGACTATTGCAAGCTTAATGACATCTCTGAGAAGCAGTCTTGGCCTCTTCCTAGGATCGATGACACCCTAGACCAGCTAGGTAGCGCTAAGTATTTTTCTACCTTGGACTTAGCATCGGGATACTGGCAAGTTGAAGTTCATCCTGAGGATAGGCCCAAAAGCGCCTTTGTCACGCATGACGGCTGCTTCGAGTTTAGGGTTATGCCATTTGGTTTGTCGGGAGCGCCGTCTACATTTCAGAAGCTGATGCACATGTTGTTAGGTGGAGTGCAATATCAATATGCTTTGGCTTATCTCGCCGACATCATCATCTACAGCAGGACTTTTGATGATCACTTGCAGCACCTTAGAGAAGTTTTTAAGCGCTTAGGTGAGGGCTTAAGCTTAAGGACAAAGAGTGCCATTTTGTACGCGAGCAGGTAGAATATCTTGGTCATGTCGTTTCTGCTTCTGGCATTGGACCAAATCCTGCCAATATTTAGGCCGCAATTGATTTTCCTAGTTAGCTTCTACTGGAATAAGGACTGTGATTTAGCTTTTCAAGACTTGAAACAGCGCTTAGTTAGCTCGCCTATTCTATCATTTCCTGATTTCTCGAAGCCGTTCATCTTGTACACCGATGCTAGTGGTGTACCTTGGGGTGCAGTGTTAGCACAAATTCAGGAAGGCACTGAAAAGGTAATAGCATACGCGAGCAATAAGTTATCGAAGCGAGAGCGCAACTACGCCGCTATTGAGCGTGAGTGTTTAGCGTTAGTTCGTGGCCTTAAGTACTTTCAATCCTACTTGTGGGGTCATCATGTGCGTGTGGCCACAGATCACAACCCCCTTCATTGGTTGACTAAGCTGGACACTAGCTCTCCGCGAATCTGGGAATGGCGACAAACGATTCAAGAGTTTTACACAGATGGTATATCATATCGTCCCGGTCCTCAGCACGGCAACGCTGATGGATTGTCGCGACCACATGTCGATGTGGCACAGGAGTCTGATGACGAAAGTAGTGTGAATGAAATGGAAATAGCTTATCGACCTGGATTGCAAACAGAGGATGCAGCGCACGTGCGCTATCCCTCTGATGCAACAGGCGAAAGAGGTTTAAAGGCCAACTGTGAAGCACAGGTTTCTGCCTTGCGCGCGACGCGCAGAACGACTCCTGATGCTTTACTTGTGCCTGATGATAAGGCTACTCCATCTTTGGCAGATATAGGAAGTCAGCAGTCAAAAAATCCGTTCTACCGGTTAATTCCTCGTAAAATCAGGGGTGAGACAGTTGAGCTGCCATCTGGGATTCACATTGCTAAGTTTCTGGAAAAAGATGGCTTAATTTATTTTCGAACGCGCAAGAGCAAGCGTCGGGTAGTTGTTCCTGAAACTCTTCAGGGTCAGATCATTACTGAGTTTCATGATGCAACAATGGCAGGACACCTTGGTTTCCATAAGACTCTAAGTAGGATCTGTCGGAACTACTACTGGCCTAACATGAGTCGAGATGTGCAGAATTGGCTGAAAACTTGCGTGGAATGTCAAGTAAGAAAAGATCAGCCAGCGCGAGCGAAAGCGCCCATGCAGCCTATTTCGGTGGAAGGTCCCTTTTACCGGTTAGGTGTAGACATTTTAGGACCTCTGCCGCTGACTAAGAACAAAAATCGGTACCTTTTGTGTTTTGTGGACTATTTTACGAAGTGATGTGAGGTGTTTCCGGTTAAGTCTTGTGAAGCAGACGTGGTAGCTAAGAAGCTAGTTGAGGAAATTATGACCCGCCACTCGTGTCCAAAAGTCCTATTAACCGATCAAGGAACAAATTTTACTTCGAAACTGCTGATGGAAGTAAATAAGATCCTGAACTGCAAGAAAGTGCAAACGACTCCGTACCATCCACAATGTGATGGCATGACGGAACGATTTCACCGGGTTTTAGTTGATATGCTCGCAGCATATGTGAAGGAAACGGGTAAGGTTTGGGATAAATGGTTGCCCTTCTGTCTCTATGCTTATCGGACAGCGGTCCATTCATCGACTGGATGCAGCCCTTTCGAGCTAGTATATGGGCGGCAACCTCGAGATCCCCTTGATGTTTCCTTAGCTGACGGTGATGAATCCTTTAATGATCCTAAGGACTATAGAGCACATTTGGCTAAAGGTTTGGCAGAAATTTACCAACAAGCCAAAGATAGTATCGAGAAAGCTCAGCAGGCTCAAAAGGACCAGTATGATAAAATTTCGTCTGAGGTAAAGTTCGAAATTGGGGAAAAGGTATTGCGGAAAGTGATACCTAAAGATTCCAAGTTTAGACCGAGATGGTCTGGTCCATACGTCATTGTTGACCAGGTAGGTCTAGTGACGTACAAAATACGTCGAGATCGAGAGCAACCGTTCATAATCCACGTGAACAAGTTGAAGAAGTACTTTGAGCGGTCTTGATGTCACTAGAATTTTGTTTTGTAGCTAGTCATTATATCCATGTTTAGTAGCTCGACTTTACTTTTTGGAAAAGGGTATACACTTTTCCACAAACCAGGACTGACTCGATTGTAACTGAGGACTGATAAGCCTAGACTGGATATTAAGTGACGCTACGAAAACATTATGTGACGCAGATATGGCTATAGACCGACCTTCGACTTGTTATTTTGTTTGCGGTTTGACTGTTTGACAGCCAGCATCGTTGTTTAACGTCAGCGCGCGTGCGCTAATAAAACAACAATGGATACAGCTGTTGAACTGGCATCAAAATAATCTGGATCAAATGGATATTGTGTGGTTTTCATTTTGCTCTGATCTACAATCTTAGTTCAGCGTAGCGCACGTTGCGCTGCTGGCTAAGTGCGCTACTTAGAGCATACACCTAAAACTCCCGCAGAACTCATGTTTTTTAAATTATGGGTTTGACACTAGTGCAGCTTCCTCAAGTTTCAAGCAGCCGCTCGTAGCGCTGACAGAAACAAGATAAAGAAGCACTTTTGTGTCAATCGCAATGTAAGTGCTATGTGATAGTCCTTTATTTCAATATGGCATCAAAAGTAGCTTTGCCTAGAAATAAAGCAACGAACGCTTGGGGATCACGGAACAGGTTGTATTAATTGTAATTGTCATTAGTTGATGTATTGAGCTCAATGGATGCAGCCAGAACGATCAAAAAAAGGATGTAAAGGAAAAAAAAGAAGCAACAGATGTCAAATTATGAGTTACTAATTTTTTTTGGTGTAATTCGATTAACAATTTAATGATGTTTTGGTTGTTAAGCCTGGATGTTTAGTTTGGACGTTTTAACTATTTATTTATGGCTGTTCACCGATTTTTTTCAACTAATATTGTTTTATTTGTTTGCTGGTTGTTATATGGCAGACCCGAGCATGGCAAGAAGCACCCAGGCCGGTCAGCGAATCATCTGCCGACAAGCTGGAATGGCTGAAGTTGTTGACTCGAGACAACGGCAGTGAACATCCTTGACACGCTTACGGTACTCCGGGTTTCGGGGGCCTAAGAACATGCGCAACTGGTGGTTATGTGAACCACTGTGGCGTCATTGTCATCGACGAACTCATCAAGAATTACTGCTGGAGCCGGACCTGGGCAAGAAGAAACGCCATCGAAAAAAACATTTTTGAAAATTTTATTGATTTCAAAGTTATTGTAGATTGTTTTGCTATAGTCCATGCACAGTTCCCCAAGAACCAATTTGAGGACAAATCCTTTTTTTAAAGGGAGGGGGAAATGTAAAGTGTATACGTGCCTACGTACGTATACTGCATAAAAGTCGGACCTAATTTGCATATTAAACTGCACAGTCATGCAGTACAACTTTTATGCACGCTGAGCTCATTTGCATATTACAGTACATCTAATTTGCATATTCTTTTGCGCTATATAAACGCGCATTGTGCATGGATAATCAGTCAGTCTGTTCTCTTTCATAACATCTTGCTTTGTTCCTTACTTGTTCCCTGCTCACCCCCTTCTTTTATTAAACCCTTGTTGCCTTCATTGCTGTCCGCGTCCTCCTGGCCGATACGCTACAAATTGGTATCATTGGTGCTCTTGATTGTTTTGAAGGACTTTTCTTGCGAATACAGGAATCACAGGTTTTACACCACTATTTAATATCTGTACGCATGTTATTCCACCAGTATCGTGAGAGAATTTTGTAATGTCTTTTCAAATCCCAAGTGAGATGCACTAGGGTCGCAGTGACATGCATCAAATACAATTTGCTGAAGTCCTTCAGGAACCACGGTTTGTATGATAACTTTTTGTCTTCTTTCTGATGGGAAAACATGTTTCAGCAGTTCATTATCTAGAATGTATCTGGGGGCGATGGTTGCTATGTGGGTTGCTTCAACCGGGTTCTCTGGAAGTAAATGTTGCTCTAAGTAGTCAATTAATGGTTTTAGTTGCTTATCTTTGCGCTGCATTTTCGTAATTTCTATGGTTTCTTCGATTTGCACATTTAGTATACTGATTTCCTTTATGTCCTCAGGTGGTTCCTCATAGATTGGCATTCTGGACAAAGCATCAGCGTTAGTGTGTTTCTTTCCTGGTTTATACTGGATGTCTGAATCGAACTCCTGTAACTGTAGTTTCCACCGCATAAGTCGTCCACTAGGGGATTTGATCGTCATTAGCCACCTCAATGGACTATGATCTGTTAGTACTAGGACCTTTTGCCCATAAATAAGGTGTCGAAAGTACTTCACGCCAAACACAATAGCTAGTGTTTCTAGTTCAATGGTAGGATAATTTTTTTCTGCCTTTGTTAGTGATCGACTGGCATAGGCAACTGGATGCTCCTTGTTATTTCCATCTTTCTGTGATAGGCCAACGCCTAAGCCTTTACCATCAGGCTTGCACTTTGCATCCGTTTGGAGAATGAATGGCTTGTTTATGTCAGGATATGCCATTATCGGTGCGGTTGTAAGCTTAGTTTTTAGATAGTCTATAGATGCTTGACATTCATCTGTCCAACGATATCTTATGTTCTTCCTTAGAAGCTCATGCAGCGGTTTGCTAATTTTGGCAAAATTTGGTATGAACCGTCTGTAATATGATGCCAATCCCAGAAAACTTCGCAGTTCCGTTATATTTTGTGGCACAGGAAAATTTTTGACTTTTTGTATCTTATCATCTTCCGGCTGAACTCCTTCCTTTCAAAATACGTGCCGAGGACAAGAAGGGGATTCCCGGCGAAGTGGGACTTTCAAGGGTTCATGCGTAGAATAAGCCGAGCAAAGCGGCGCAAAGACGCGCAAAAGGCAACAAAAAAAATTTCAAAGGAAAAGGAAAAAGTTAATCATATGAATTCGTAGATAACATAGACAGTTCACAAACCGCAGTCCCAATAGCACCAGATTCATCAGTCGTTGAAACGTTGCGGGGGGTTTTGGGAGCCGAACGGGCTTACACTCGCATTGAAAAAGGCGTCCTCGGGATTAAAAAGAAGTTTTGTCTTTATCTTTTTCATGCATCTGAACGTTATGGTAACCGGCTTGCAGATCTAATGTTGTAAAATACTTAGCATTGCCCATAGCATCCAGTAAACTGTCGATTCCTGGTAATGGAAATAGATCTCGTTTTGTTATTGCGTTAAGTTTGCGGTAGTCAATGCATATTCTTATACTGCCATCTCTTTTTCTTCACCAACACCATGGGTGATGACCAGGCGGAGGTTGATGGTGATACTATTTTTCTTTGTATCATTTCCTTAATCTGTTTGACGATGTTTCCCTTAATGAATTAGGAATGCGATAGGGTGATTGTTGTATTGGTCGTGCACTTCCACAGTCTATTTTGAGTGTTACAGCCGAAGTACATCCAATATCAAATTCATCTGCTGCAAAAACATGTGCATTGGCGCGAAGTATCTTTATTAATTCCTCTTGTTGTTTCATTGTTAAATTGGATTCAGTCAAATTTATGTCCTTAAGTCTGTCTTCTATCGTGATGGCTTGTTTTTTTCATGGCATTGGTTTTTTGAAATATCGTAGATATTTTCGGGATCAACTGAAGAAATTAATCCTATGGTGGTATGTTGATACAGTTTCACCGGTGAAAGGCTTGTGTTTATAACTCTAACAGGAACTTCTTGGCAGTTTGTGATTAGGGTTTTGGCTATATTCAATCCGGTAGAGTCTTCAATTTTGGATAATAGTTCGAATATTCCTCCTTCACATCCTTCTGATTTTACTCTACATGTAAACAGGGCTTGTGTCCGAGGTGGAATGATTACTTGTTCTGGCAATGTCACTTTCCACTTTTTGCTCGCGCTATCAGCAGGGCTGTGACCAAAAGATAAGGTTTTCTTATCAAAATCTACAGTGATGGCTCCTAATTTTGTCAGGATGTCTTTTCCCAATATGCACTCATGTGGAGAGTAATCAACAATTAACGCCTTGAATAACTTTAGTGACTCCAATTTGAAATTCCAAGTCCGCCCTTGCTAAAATTTTTAATTCCTGCCCAGTCATGCTTCTCGCAGTGATATCTCAGATGCGTTTTTGTTTCTTGATGTCAACACAAAGTCTTTCATATGTGTGTTTGTCCATATCGTGACTGCGGAACCTGTGTCAACCAAAGCCCGAGTAGGTCTTCCTTCGACTTTAACTGGAATTAGCGGTGAAGGATTATTTGTGCAGTTAACGTGGCGTTCTGTTTTAACATACGGATTTAGTGTATCAGGCCAAAATCTCACTGTCTTTTTGGTGTCCGGATAAAAAGTTGAGCAAGGATTTGGAGTTGGTGGTGGAACTTCTGCTGAGATTGTTTCCATTTGTGCTATTGGATACAAATTCGGTTGTGTAGATGTTCTAGGCTTTGTTCGGATTGTATCGTAGTTCGTTTCAGGGATTTTTACCGGCGCAGTCGGTGTTAACCTATTTGATTGCCGTTGAGATTGGTCGTTTGCCTGCGTACTTTCAGTTGTTAGCTTCTGAAATAGGGTCATTTCTTGTTCTAAAACATTTTCTTGTGGATCTAGAATTTTTTCTTGAGATTCTTTTTTCTGAACTTCACGTCTTCTTAGAGCAACGGATCGAGAATATCTTTCGTTTTTTATGCCCCCATTTGTACATTCTTGGTAACGTCCGTAAATTAATGGCCACCATTCTTGCCATGTCCGTGGGACAGCAGTGAATCACAATGAATGAAATAGTGACATATAGACTTACAAAGAAACACCCATAATTGCCATAAACAAACGTCTAATCCGGTTAGAAACCCGAAAAACCCTCGGTCCATAATTCCGTTTACCATTTTAGTGGCGTCTTTGGTAGCGTTTCCTTCTTTCAGTCGCACGTCTAATTCTTCCAGCTTTCTCTGCTGGTAGCTCATGTCTTTAACCAAGTCATTTAAGGTGAATTCAGATGATAAATCTGTGAAATTAAACATAATGATTTGTGTAAAAATTTTTGGGCTGAAAATTGAAAACGCTCATATTCCAATTGAATGCTAATAGTTCTGGTAATTCTCGCATTGGCGTTAATGTTCCATTTCTTGACCTGTAGTTGTAGGGGAGATGATGCCTCCTAGGTGTACTGGAATTTCTTCATTGAGACTACAGTCGATGGGATAAGCATTTTTCCGTATAATATTGGGTCGCAATTGGGATCTAGGTATCCCATGATGAGTACCAGTGTGCAGCGTGAACTCGATGGGGATCTCGACAGTGCAGTGGTTTTTTTTCATCGAGAGAACTTTATATTGATTAAAATTTAGTTCTTGACATGGATAGGTAGTGAATGGTACGCCCACCTAGCGACGGGCTATTATGTCTCTCCCGGTTTAATATGGCTCGCATTGCTAGGGTGGGGTTGAGCCATGCATATTTGCATTCACTACTTCCATTATTAATGTCATAAATCTGCAGGCAGATAGCATAGCTTGTTCAAATGCAAACTTAATGTTTCGATGGATACGGAGTTCTTGAGCTTGAAGGCTACTCGCTAAGATGTCACTTGTGACAATTTCGCTTTGGTCCTTCTGTGCTGGTGCTGGAAGGTCACCTCTTATTGGGCCGTCAGTATTTGTATTCCGTGGTTCGCGCCGAGCCTTGGGGATTTTCTCGTAGTGGTTGAATTGACAAGGGATTCCTTTATCGGATATAGCTATAGTTTGCCCTTCACAGTCTTAGGGCTATTCTCTTTTGTGTAAAGGTTAATGCTAAATGGCCGTCATCAGATAGAAAATTGCCATTATATAGTTTTCCGGTTATAGTTTGCCATATAAGGTATTCGCATGCTTCCTGTTTGTTCGGCTGTCCAAATTAATATCCCCCTTCTCTCAGTTGACACCCGCCGCGTGAATATTCACAGTGATCTACAAGGGCTGCGGAAGATTGCATATTTGATGTTTGGTGTCGTTTATAAACTACTGTTTCATGTAGGAAACAATTTTCGGCAACGTATTCGATCCATTTACAGCAATGAATGCCGCCACCCGAATAGTCCCAGTTTAGGTGGTTCTCTGTTTGCCACAATCCACCTTTATTAACCAGGGCACCAACTTCACACTCTCTCCATGAAACCATATTTTTCGCATTCACTTCCAGTGACAATCCTTTCATGTTTTTCTCTCTTCCTTTACATGATAGTTTCCAAAAAAATAGGTGAAAGTTTTAATTTTTTGTCTGACCTTAGTGCATTTCCAGGCTTTAGTTCGATACTGGATAAAGTTACGTTTGTATAAAGTCATGGTGACGGGTATAGGCTCTTCTTCAATATCTGCCTGACTTAATTTACAATCGATAGGTTTTGAAATTTTCCACACTATTTTGCCTTGTTGTGTTTGACAGATCATTGGTTGGTTACCAGGGCTTTGATGAGTATTCGTTTGAGTGCATGGGACGTTAGTGCATAGTAGAAGCATGATAGCCTGCCAAATAGTTTTGAATATTGATGGATGTGCAATTTTAAGGGTTCTTGTCTGTGATGATTCTGTTTTTCGCCAATCCGCCTTTTAGAGGGAGAACTATGCAGCTTTAGATTTTTGTTTACGTTTTCTGGGTCCAATATAAATTAACCACGACGCGTCTTTATAACATACAAATTTAACCATGGTTAATTTAACCACAGGGTGGAATTCCTATTCAAAAGTTAACCACGAAAGGCTTTCGTGGTTAAGGGGTTCAACTGTGATAGTCATGTGTACATTATGGATCATAACTATTCACAATTTCAACCAATTTTAGCATGTAATAAGTCAAATGAAAGCTAAATAATCGATCTAATCAGTAAAGCTTATCTTCATCGTTTGATACCTAACGTATTAATCAAATAATTTAATTATAAACAGATCTCTGGCTTAGAGGGAGCTACCTGTATTAGTGAAAATTTTATGTTCTCCGATTCGCTTCAAATTTGCACACAATGTAGCCATAATAAAGGCGCATCAGATGTAACAAAATGGAACCAATGGTTTTGCCAGTTTTTTGCTAGGGTCTCCCAAAATTCAATTTTCGGACGAGCAAATCCTGAGGCGCAAAAAATGTTTTTGTGGTTGCACAGAGTCCTTTGACTCGAAATTTTTGTTAACTGTGACGAAGCTGATTTTTACATGATTCGAGAGCCTAATGTCATATCTCAACGATAGCCTTACGTCATATCTCAACCTCTATGATCCATTTTTTAAATTTTTGCCCATGGCCTGAGCAGTGACGCCAAATGTAAAATCACTAAAATTTGGCGGGCCCCAAAACGGCCCTTTTTTCACACTTTGCCATTGATTTCTGGTTTGAAAACACATATAAAAAATCCGGGTCACACAATTTTGCGCATAAATGTGGGCTACTACTATTCCAAGTTTCAGCCCGATTTATTTTATGTGGTTTGTGCCAGAAATGTCCAACTAAGGGCTACTTTTAAGCCTTTTTGTTGGCGTACCTTCGCGTATGTAAATACACTGACAAACGCACTAAAGTCTAAACCAAGCACCTTCAAGCTTAACTGTTCTTATCTGAGGTAGAGGTGCCTTGGTGGAGTAACATATGTGAAAGTAAGCAAAATTGGAGAATAATTTTGGACCGGCAAGGTGCACTTTTGGTTCAATGCTTTTGTCAGTGTATTTACATAGAGCAATACG
>JASANF010009768.1:0-23143 GCA_030248245.1 Trissonchulus sp. WLG1_4
TAAACTTAAGTCGCTTAAGGGGGTAGTGTTGCGAAAGCAGTCAATTTTGCGCGACTATAAAACTTTTTCAGTGAAAGATAGGTCAATGTTCTTTATATATTCTAAAAATATGTTTCAAGGCAAATATTTTTGCCAAGTTTCAGAAAAATTGATGCGGCATACAGTGAGCAGTGAAGTCGCAAAGTCGGAAAAATGAGGTTTTGAAAACCTAATCACATTCGATAATTTTGTCACAACTAAAAACTTTTTGTTTAGATTCTTTAAACAAAGAAAAAGCACATATGCTCTAGTTTATGCACACAAAATGTAGTGCAAATTGCTTGAGTGGTTGTGGAATAATGTCTGTTTGAACTGTGAAACTGTGTGTAACCTGTAAAGTACTCACAGCAATAATGATAAATTGTAAAAAATTTAGACACCTATTTTCAAATCAAAAGAAAAACGAACCTTCATTTTTCATTTTCCTTATTTGTGGAAAAATTGTGCGTCAAAACATTACATGTACTTCACAAGCTGGCCAATCTGATATCTGGCTTGATTTTTTGAACTTTATGTCTTAGTGTGTGATGTCGGCTCACAAATGGTGATTGGTTAAAAATATTGGTAGATATTGGTAGCTAGTGTTTGGGAGATTTATTTGACACCATATGGCATTTCACTAGTTCTCAGTGAACGACAATTTCAACGCAAAAAAAAAGTCTCCTTTTCAGCTAGAGCAAACGCTTTGGCTACACTACCACCTTAAACTGTAAGTATGTAACGTTTATGCTGGTATTTTAAGTAAGTAATAAAGTTATGAGCAACAATAAGTATACAAATAAGTGAACATATATACTAGTGTCTGTGTAGTTTAGCTACTGGGATGGAATCGGTGTATGGTTCATATTGATCTCACTTAAACTTTGAGATCTTTTATGGGCAGGCAGGTCATGGTTAGTTTTTGCAAATTGTATTTCTGCAAATGCTAGAATACTTGGCAAATATTTGCAACAATTTTCGTTCGTTTTCAAGAGCTTTAGTTTTCAAAGTATTTTTACAACGTTTATAGAATAAGCATAATATGGCGTATTTGCAAGTGCTTTTTGTTCGTACTAAAGAATTTTGGTTTAAAATTTTTTAGAAAGCTAATGAAATATTTAAGCGTAATTGGGCTGTACAATTAAATTTAATACCAGATGATGCGTTTGATCATGTAGCTTTAAATTCTAATTTAACAGTTTATCAGTATTATGTGGGCTGTTAGTTGTTGCACATTGTTTTTGCAGTTGCAAAAATTTGTTGGTTTTTCGAGAAGCTTTCACTGGAACGTGACGTCTGCAAGAACAGTTTAAAAATAAAATGGATTAGGTGGGCTTGAGCTTTTTATTTGGCATTGGTATGTCGTGGCTAATATAATACTGTAGTTGGTTTTTGCTGATGTTTGTATTTTGTGCTTATATAACTCTGTAAATGTTTTTGCTGTTGTTTTTGGTATTTTTGTGGTGGTATTTAGTGGCTTAAAATAATTAGGGCTCCTAGAAAATTTGGACGCTATCGCTTTCAGAGCACAGTTGAAGACTTTTGCCTATGCAGTAGTTTTGATTAGGGGATGAATTGCGATGTTTTTGAGAATTGTGTGGGGTGTCCGGTAATTTGATTTTCGAATGAGGGGTTATTGGCAGTGTAAAATTGATATTTAATTCGTTAATATTTTGACTGCCTGTGCAGTAATTTTCACTGAAGTACGCATCAGTTAAATAATTTCAATTAATCTTGGAGAAATGAAGTGATTAATAGTTCGTTTTTCGAATAATGGTTTGTTTACTGTGTAATATTGATTTGAAGTTTGAATTTGAGCAGTTTGAATTTGAGCAGTTTAAAAATAATCAGTTTGGCTTTGAGGTATTGTGTCGTATATGCATATTCTGATTTATCTGGCGTTGTAATGTAAGTATCGTTTTGTATTGGTATTTGGTGGATTATATTATCTAATATTGTAGTTATTTTCTGCCGGTCGTTATAAATGTATATACAATCTTTTGACATCATATCGAACATTAATATTTTGACCAAAGGCCGCCTAGAGATTTTTGAGATTTTGCACTCGCCACGTAGTTGCGCGGTTGTCTATACAGTAGCTTTGAGTAAAGTACGATTTCTTACTGAATTTGGATGGTTTTTCTTGGAGGAATAAAGACTAATTGTGATTTGTAAATATTGATTTGGTTGGTTGATTGTATAGCAAATGTTCTTGAATATTATGCTTGTATAAAATATGTCCTTAAACTTGCTCCTTGAATATTGTGCTTGTATAAAATATGTCCTTAAACTTGCTCAGAATCAGTTTTCAATTTCGTGAACTATAGACATTTTTATTTTTGCAAAAATTGAAATTACGGTATTGATATTTTTGGTAATATGTTCAGTTGATAATCTACACTAACGTATAAATTCAAAATAATAGTTTGATGAATTGAAACTGTTGAGAAATCGATTGTATTTGTAATTAGTTGTAGTTTCTGCTAAATTGTATGTTCTATTTGTATTTGTAGTGTCTGCTCTGCTAAATAGTTTGAATATGTTGGTTATTTCATAACATAATGGGAATGTATATATACTGTGTTGAGAATAGGTTGTAGAATTTTTTACTGGGCTTGAGATAACACATTAGCACGATAGCCGTGTTTAGCAGCAACAGCTTTTACTCTTGAGCTTTTATTGTAATTGGAGTTTGGATTTAGCCAATTCACTGCGAGCATTTTAATAGTTTGCGAATGACGCAGCACAAAATTTAACTAAAGTCTGACAAAACATAGTTGCACCACTTGAGAAAACGAAACATGTGATTTCGTTACGAAAAGAATAGATTTTGACTATCAAGAGTACAGCAAGTAGTCGCCGCAGAAGTCATGCCACTAAAATAAGTGGCTCAGCTATTTTTTGTCAGACTTTAGCTGTCTAAACATGACACTATTGAGTTCACTCGCGTAAAGGAAATTACTTGGATGTGATGCGTACAAATGTGCATTCTTTGTGTGATTCTGCTAGTATTATAACTGTCATTTGTATAGGTATAAAAAGATTGTTGTATCATAGTTTTTGAATATTAAAGTCTGTTTCGTGCTTTTCCTTAAGGGGGGGGGGGGGCAACCTGTATAAGTTTTAAATTTTATGTTCTCCGATTCGCTTCAAATTTGCACACAATGTAGCCCCAGGGAAGGCGCGCCGCAGATGTAACAAACTGGAACCAACGCTTTTGTCAATTTTTTACTAGGGGCGCCCAAAAACTCAATTTTACGTGTAAATCATAGGCGCAAAAAATGTTTTTTTGTGCTCACAAAGCGTTCCTTTACTCGAAATTTTTGTTAATACTGAAGCTGATTTTTAAATGATTCGATAGCCTAATGTCATATCTCAACCTCTATGATCCATTTTTTTAAATTTTTGCCCATGGCCTGAGCAGTGACGCCAAATGTAAAATCACTCAAATTTGGCGAACCCAAAAAACGGCCATTTTTTCAGATTTCGCCCTCGATTTTAGAATTGAAAATACATATCAAAAATCCGGATCATACGATTTTGCGCATACATGTAAGCTAGGTACTACTATGCCAAGTTTCAGCTTCATTGGCTTAATGTGGTTTGTGTTAGAACTGTCTATCTAAGGGCTACTTTTACGCTTTTTTGCGTGCTTTTGCCTATGTAAATACACTGACAAAGGCACCGAACCAAAACTGCACCTTCAAGCTTAATTGTTCTTATCTGAGGTTGGGGTACCTTGGGGGAGTAACATATGTGAAAATAAGCAAAATTGGAGAACTTTGATTTTTGACCTGGGTAGCCCCCCCCCCCCCCCTTAAGCCTCGATTCATACTTACAGCTGAATATTCGGCAGCGGTTGCCAGCTGTTTTACAACACGGCTGTAGGTATGAGTCGATGGTCGAATTGTTGGCAGCCGCTTCGAAAATAACTTAGATAACCTACACTACGTCTGCTTTTAAGACATTCCTGACAACTAGATTTTTGACTTAGCTAACGGCCGGTTAACTTGAAAAATGTGGACTAAGACTAAAGTCTGACCAATAGATACTGGACCCTGAGACTAAAAGTAACACGCTATTTCATTACGAAAAGAACAAATTGCCAGCATCAAGAGTACTCTGTACAGCAACAGTCACAAAAATCACGCCACCTGTTCTATCTCAGGGTTCAGCAATTTTCGATCAGACTTTAGGTTTGTGACTTACGGACGGTTACCTAACTTGCGAAATGGATTAAAACTAGGTTTGTGATTTACGGACGGCTAATAGAAGGGTGGGCTACCCAGATAAAAAATCACAGTGCTGCGTTTTTTCTTTTTTTCACATAGTTCACTCTTCCAAGGCGCCTCTATCTCAGCTGAAAAAATTTAGCTAAAAGTGCACTTTTGGCTCAGTGCGTGTATTTACATATAATCGCACTTTTTAAAATCTAAAATTGACGACAAGAGTTAAAAAAGTGTGGCCGTTTTTGGGCGCACTAGATTTGAGTGACTTTACATTTGGAGACACTGTACGTGTACACACCATGGACAAACGTTTTAAAAAATGAATCATAGAGGTTAAGATAGGATATTAGGCTATGGATTGATGCAAAAATCAGCTTCATCAGTATTAAGAAAGTTTACGGGTGAAGGGACGTTTTGTGCCCACTGCCCACAAGAAACGTTTTGGTGCGCCTCATATTTGCATGTGAAATCGAATTTATAACAGCCGGTCCGCAAGTCAAAAAATGGGGTAACGAACGCGTTGAAGCGAAATCGAATTTTTCACATAGTTCACTCCCCCAAGGCGCCTCTATCTCAGCTGAAAAAATTTAGCTAAAAGTGCACTTTTGACTCAGTGCGTGTATTTACATAGAATCGCACTTTTTAAAAGCTAAAATCGAGGACAAGAGTAAAAAAATGGCCGTTTTTGGGCGCACTAGATTTGAGTGACTTTACATTTGGAGACACTGTAGGCGCACACACCATGAACAAACGTTTTAAAAAATGGATCATAGAGGTTAAGATAGAATATTAGGCTATCGATTGATGCAAAAATCAGCTTCGTCAGTATTAAAATCAGAAATCGTCAGTCAGAAAATTTTCGGGTGAAGGGACGTTTTGTGCCCACAAGAAACGTTTTGGTAGGCCTCAGATTTGCATGTAAAATTGAATTTATAACAGCCGCTCCGCTAGTCAAAAATTGGGGTAACGAACGCGTGTAAGCTAAAAGCACTTTTTGTGCTATAGCGCTTTTTCTATGCGCTGTCGTAGCGTGTATAGCGCAAATAGTGGGGGGGTGGGGGTAGCGTTTTTGAGCAGGTCACTATAATAGCGCCTAGGGGTGGGGTCGGGGTGGGGATAAAATCCTGTGCGCCGTGCACGCATACACGCGACATCTACCAAAATAGGCAATTTTTACATCTGCGATGCGCCTTCACTAGCACTACAATGTGTGCAAGTTTGAAGCAAATCGGAAAACCTTAGTTTCACTTATATATACACGTAGCCAGCCGCCCGCCAGCCCCTTTCCCTAACTAGACAAATGGACAAAAACTAGGTTTGTGATCAACGGCCGGTTAACTAACGAAATGGACAAAAACTAGCCTTTACGTACGAACGATTAAGGTGGTAGATTTTGGATTACGGACGGTTAAGCTGAGGGGCAAAAGTGTCCCCACAAACATGTGTTCCCCTGGACCCGTTTGCTCAGTGAAAAGTATCTGTAACGGGTGCTCTGTGTAAGTTGCACAGAGTCGCGCATATTTCCATTGCGCCACGCGCAAGATCGCGCCAGGGCCCGCGCAGTGAAGTTTGCGCGCGTTATTAATTCGCATTGTCTAGTTCCTGATAGGCTAGCCGCTAGACATTCTGGGTTTATTTACATATTTACTCTGATTTGTTTACATCGGGATTTGATTAGTTTTATACGTACCTTATCTTCAGAACATAGGTAGGGTAAACTCGTACATTGTTGACACTCGGGTATAGCTGCCACTGCTAAGCTTTTGGATGCATAACTTGAGACAGCAAAAGTTTTCAGTGATAATTTTAGTATCACGTGAAAGTTCATGATCTTGGCTATCAAACGGTATATAACTTATGGATATAGCTTGTCAGCAAAACTAAGAACTTGAGGATTTAGTATTGTCACTCGAGCGCACCCAGAAAAAACTAAGCAAATTCACAAAAAACTAAGACGTTTAGATGCAGGTTGTGAGCTTAATTTTGCCGCTTATGGCATAATGTATATATCAATAGATAGCTCTGTTATTCTAGATGACGATTTTGTCAATAGTTATTTATTTCCTGTCAACTTCTCGCTTACTTTTTACAATTTTGTAAAATTAGCTCGAGTTTTAGTTTACTCGGCCATAGTGGGCACTTCACTCGGCCTCTGTTGACACTTGAAACACATCAAGAGCATGTGCCCCCGTAATGCTCCTGCTGGGTAATGCTCTCTTGATGATTTGTGATGCTAATGATAAGTTTCCGAGCATAAATTTGTTTTAAATACGTTCAAATTCATAAATATACTCCAAATAGCGGTGTCACAGGGAAATTTTTCCCCCGTGAAATTTTTCCCCCCTGAAAAATATCCCTAGGGAAATTTTTCCCCCGTAAAAATTTCCCGAGTGATATTTTTCCCCCCATTATATGGGGGGAAAAATTTCCCTGACCAAAATTTTAGTACTATTTAACAGTTGCTATGTGGTCAGCCAAGTAAACATTCAATTTTATTATATATTATTGTAAGTATAACATACCCATTCACGTACCTTTAAGATACCATAGATTTAAGGTAACATAATAGATGCTTTAATTACTGAAACTACATACTAATAGCTAGTGTTGAAACTATTGCTAAAGCTATTTATTTAACTTTCGTAAAACTGAAAAGCGTGGCGATTTTTTACGGGCGGGCGGGGTCTTGATTACCTCACGGGCTGGTAACCCACGCTTCAAATTTGTTTGACCCAAATCCAACCAGGGTGGACGCGGGTCGTGGGAGCCCGCGGGTTGGGTTGGGTCGGAAACCTTGAGCCGTGGGTCGACCCGCGGCTACCCACTTCAGGGCCCGGTTTCATAAACAATGAATCGCGATACATTAGTAACACTGTTGCAGCATAGAAAATCACGTATATATAACTTGGCCATTACACAATATTTCTGCTAGAAATTTTCATGACAGGCAGCCAATATGTTACACCACGTGTGGTTCAAATCTCATAAAAGTCAAGTTATCCAGTGAAAACTATAGCTAGCTTGAAGTCATTCATTAGTTGCAAATATTAATGATTTTTTCGGAACCACTAGGATTTACTAATATTTGGAACTAATGAATGACTTTGACTTAGCTAGACTTTTGTCTGCATCGAGCAAATGTGACAAAAGTTTACACACACATTATCTAACATATTGGCAATACGTCGTAAAAATTTCCAACAGAAGCATTAAGTTAACACAGTTATAACTTATTTTCTAGCTTATATCAGTGTTACTAATGAATCGCAACTGATCTTTTATGAAACCGGGCCCAGGCCGCGCGGGTCGCTAAATTTTTTTTGACCCACGAAACCTGAAAAAAATTACCATGTCCGACTCCAATTTTACAAAAATTTGAGTATATACTGCGTAATAGTGCCATTAGTTTAACCCTTTCATGCCTAAAGGATCATTTGAGATACCACATGATGAACTACCATATCTGGCAACTTGACTAGTGTATTCAAGCGACAGTATCTTTTAACCGTTTTTATGGGGAATTGTAGGTCTTCGCATTTTGCCGGCAATTTTTACTCCTACTGCCACTCATGTGAAAATTTGACTTTTTTTATCGCAAAAGTAGTGTTTTCTTTACGGCCACATTTTGAAATTCGAATGCAACTCTGGCCGTCTGCTTTTTGTGCATCATATACAGCGTATAACGCAGTTTATTTCTAGCATTCAACTATGGCAGGCGCATAGTTGCTGTGTTGATACTCTAGGGTGAGGTACATATGCCTGAGCGATGGCGCAAATTTTTACAAATTCTCAACTTTGAGCGCTTATAACTCAAAAACGGTGCGTCCTAGACCCTTAATCGACGACATTTCTACGACGCACGTAGCTCGAGCAATGTCCAAAAAACTAGAAGGTGTCAGACTGAGGCTGTCTGTCAGTGACACTCTGGGCATTAAAGGGTTACAGTAACAATGTGAATGCAGCCTACTGATGTGCAATGTGCAAATTGTAGGTACATGGGCCGTGTCTTCTGCAATTTCTTTACGGCTGGCTGAGCATCGATTGTGAAAATTGTGCAAAATGACACAAAATTCTCAGAACGGTTTCATAAATTTAAAAAAAATGTCAAAATCGTTGCTTTTTGGCCCAAAAAGGTGAAAATTGCGTCACTTTTATTCCTGTACAGTTTCAGTAATTAAAGCATCTAGGATGTTACCTTAAATCTATTGTTATCTTAAAGGAACGTGAATGGGTATGTTATACTTACAATAATATATATTAAAGTTGAATGTTTACTTGGCTGACCACATAGCAAGTGTTAAATAGTACTAAAATTTTGGTCAGGGAATTTTTCCCCCCATCTCATGGGGGGAAAAATATCCCTAGGGAAATTTTTCCGGGGGGAAAAATTTCCCTAGGGATATTTTTCCGGGGGGAAAAATTTCACGGGGGAAAAATTTCCCTGTGACAGGCAAGTGACTTTTCCATTGACATGGACAAGTGTAGAACTCTTAATTACATATTTGGAGATCAAAACTGGCTTTCAAAACCCAATTTTTGATCGAATTCTGTCAATTATAATCTTTTGTCCGTAACTGAAAAAAATAGTGGGCAAGTGACTTTTCCATTGACATGGACAATTGTAGAACTCTTAATTACATATTTGAGATCAAAACTGGCTTTCAAAACCCAATTTTTGATCGAATTCTGTCAATTATAATCTTTTGTCCGTAACTGAAAAAATAGTGGGCAAGTGACTTTTCCATTGACATGGACAAGTGTAAAACTCTAAATTACATATTTGGAGATCAAAACTGGCTTTCAAAACCCAATTTTTGATCGAATTCTGTCAATTATAATCTTTTGTCCGTAACTGAAAAAATAGTGGGCAAGTGACTTTTCCATTGACATGGACAAGTGTAAAACTCTAAATTACATATTTGGAGATCAAAACTGGCTTTCAAAACCCAATTTTTGATCGAATTCTGTCAATTATAATCTTTTGTCCGTAACTGAAAAAATAGTGGGCAAGTGACTTTTCCATTGACATGGACAATTGTAGAACTCTTAATTACATATTTGAGATCAAAACTGGCTTTCAAAACCCAATTTTTGATCGAATTCTGTCAATTATAATATTTTGTCCGTAACTGAAAAAATAGTGGGCAAGTGACTTTTCCATTGACATGGACAAGTGTAGAACTCTTAATTACATATTTGGAGATCAAAACTGGCTTTCTAAACCCAATTTTTGATGGAATTCTGTCAATTATAATCTTTTGTCCGTAACTGAAAAAATAGTGGGCAAGTGACTTTTCCATTGACATGGACAATTGTAGAACTCTTAATTTCATATTTGAGATCAAAACTGGCTTTCAAAACCCAATTTTTGATCGAATTCTGTCAATTATAATCTTTTGTCCGTAACTGAAAAAATAGTGGGCAAGTGACTTTTCCATTGACATGGACAAGTGTAGAACTCTTAATTACATATTTGAGATCAAAGCTGGCTTTCAAAACCCAATTTTTGATCGAATTCTGTCAATTATAATCTTTTGTCCGTAACTGAAAAAATAGTGGGCAAGTGACTTTTCCATTGACATGGACAAGTGTAGAACTTTTAATTACATATTTGGAGATCAAAACTGGCTTTCTAAACCCAATTTTTGATCGAATTCTGTCAATTATAATCTTTTGTCCGTAACTGAAAAAATAGTGGGCAAGTGACTTTTCCATTGACATGGACAATTGTAGAACTCTTAATTACATATTTGAGATCAAAACTGGCTTTCAAAACCCAATTTTTGATCGAATTCTGTCAATTATAATCTTTTGTCCGTAACTGAAAAAATAGTGGGCAAGTGACTTTTCCATTGACATGAACAAGTGTAGAACTCTTAATTACATATTTGGAGATCAAAACTAGCTTTCAAAACCCAATTTTTGATCGAATTCTGTCAATTATAATCTTTTGTCCGTAACTGAAAAAATAGTGGGCAAGTGACTTTTCCATTGACATGGACAAGTGTAGAACTCTTAATTACATATTTGGAGATCAAAACTGGCTTTCAAAACCCAATTTTTGATCGAATTCTGTCAATTATAATCTTTTGTCCGTAACTGAAAAAATAGTGGGCAAGTGACTTTTCCATTGACATGGACAAGTGTAGAACTCTTAATTACATATTTGGAGATCAAAACTGGCTTTCAAAACCCAATTTTTGATCGAATTCTGTCAATTATAATCTTTTGTCCGTAACTGAAAAAATAATGGGCAAGTGACTTTTCCACTGACATGGACAAGTGTACAACTCTTAATTACATATTTGGAGATCAAAACTGGCTTTCAAAACCCAATTTTTGATCGAATTCTGTCAATTATAATCTTTTGTCCGTAACTGACAAAATAGTGGGCAAGAGACTTTTCCATTGACATGGACAAGTGTAGAACTCTCAATTACATTTTTGGAGATCAAAACTGGCTTTCAAAACCCAATTTTTGATCGAATTGTGTCAATTATAATCTTTAAAACCCAATTTTTGATCGAATTCTGTCAATTATAATCTTTTGTCCGTAACTGACAAAATAGTGGGCAAGAGACTTTTCCATTGACATGGAGAAGTGTAGAACTCTCAATTACAATTTTGGAGATCAAAACTGGCTTTCAAAACCCAATTTTTGATCGAATTGTGTCAATTATAATCTTTTGTCCGTAACTGAAAAAATAGTGAGCAAGTGATTTTTCCATTGACATGGACAAGTGTAAAACTCTAAATTACATATTTGGAGATCAAAACTGGCTTTCAAAACCCAATTTTTGATTGAATTCTGGCAATTGTGATCTTTTGTCCGTAATTAAAAAAATAGTAGGCAAGTGACTTTTCCGTTGACATGGACAAGTGTACAACTCTTAATTACATATTTGGAGATCAAAACTGGCTTTCAAAACCCAATTTTTGATCGAATTCTGTCAATTATAATCTTTTGTCCGTAACTGACAAAATAGTGGGCAAGTGACTTTTCCATTGACATGGACAATTGTAGAACTCTTAATTACATATTTGAGATCAAAACTGGCTTTCAAAACCCAATTTTTGATTGAATTCTGGCAATTGTGATCTTTTGTCCGTAACTAAAAAAATAGTAGGCAAGTGACTTTTCCGTTGACATGGACAAGTGTAGAACTCTTAATTACATATTTGAGATCAAAACTGGCTTTCAAAACACAATTTTTGATTGAATTCTGTCAATTATAATCTTTTGTCCGTAACTGAAAAAATAGTGGGCAAGTGATTTTTCCATTGACATGGACAAGTGTAAAACTCTCAATTACATATTTGGAGATCAAAACTGGCTTTCAAAACCCAATTTTTGATCGAATTCTGTCAATTATAATCTTTTGTCCGTAACTGAAAAAATAGTGGGCAAGTGACTTTTCCATTGACATGGACAAGTGTAGAACTCTTAATTACATATTTGGAGATCAAAACTGGCTTTCAAAACCCAATTTTTGATCGAATTCTGTCAATTATAATCTTTTGTCCGTAACTGAAAAAATAGTGGGCAAGTGACTTTTCCATTGACATGAACAAGTGTAGAACTCTCAATTACATATTTGGAAATCAAAACTGGCTTTCAAAACCCAATTATTGATCGAATTCTGGCAATTATAATCTTTTGTCCGTAACTGAAAAAATAGTGGGCAAGTGACTTTTCCATTGACATGGACAAGTGTAGAACTCTTAATTACATATTTGGAGATCAAAACTGGCTTTCTAAACCCAATTTTTGATGGAATTCTGTCAATTATAATCTTTTGTCCGTAACTGAAAAAATAGTGGGCAAGTGACTTTTCCATTGACATGGACAATTGTAGAACTCTTAATTTCATATTTGAGATCAAAACTGGCTTTCAAAACCCAATTTTTGATCGAATTCTGTCAATTATAATCTTTTGTCCGTAACTGAAAAAATAGTGGGCAAGTGACTTTTCCATTGACATGGACAAGTGTAGAACTCTTAATTACATATTTGGAGATCAAAACTGGCTTTCAAAACCCAATTTTTGATCGAATTCTGTCAATTATAATCTTTTGTCCGTAACTGAAAAAATAGTGGGCAAGTGACTTTTCCATTGACATGGACAAGTGTAGAACTCTTAATTACATATTTGGAGATCAAAACTGGCTTTCAAAACCCAATTTTTGATCGAATTCTGTCAATTATAATCTTTTGTCCGTAACTGAAAAAATAGTGGGCAAGTGACTTTTCCATTGACATGGACAATTGTAGAACTCTTAATTACATATTTGAGATCAAAACTGGCTTTCAAAACCCAATTTTTGATCGAATTCTGTCAATTATAATCTTTTGTCCGTAACTGAAAAAATAGTGGGCAAGTGACTTTTCCATTGACATGAACAAGTGTAGAACTCTTAATTACATATTTGGAGATCAAAACTAGCTTTCAAAACCCAATTTTTGATCGAATTCTGTCAATTATAATCTTTTGTCCGTAACTGAAAAAATAGTGGGCAAGTGACTTTTCCATTGACATGGACAAGTGTAGAACTCTTAATTACATATTTGGAGATCAAAACTGGCTTTCAAAACCCAATTTTTGATCGAATTCTGTCAATTATAATCTTTTGTCCGTAACTGAAAAAATAGTGGGCAAGTGACTTTTCCATTGACATGGACAAGTGTAGAACTCTTAATTACATATTTGGAGATCAAAACTGGCTTTCAAAACCCAATTTTTGATCGAATTCTGTCAATTATAATCTTTTGTCCGTAACTGAAAAAATAATGGGCAAGTGACTTTTCCACTGACATGGACAAGTGTACAACTCTTAATTATATATTTGGAGATCAAAACTGGCTTTCAAAACCCAATTTTTGATCGAATTCTGTCAATTATAATCTTTTGTCCGTAACTGACAAAATAGTGGGCAAGAGACTTTTCCATTGACATGGACAAGTGTAGAACTCTCAATTACATTTTTGGAGATCAAAACTGGCTTTCAAAACCCAATTTTTGATCGAATTGTGTCAATTATAATCTTTAAAACCCAATTTTTGATCGAATTCTGTCAATTATAATCTTTTGTCCGTAACTGACAAAATAGTGGGCAAGAGACTTTTCCATTGACATGGAGAAGTGTAGAACTCTCAATTACAATTTTGGAGATCAAAACTGGCTTTCAAAACCCAATTTTTGATCGAATTGTGTCAATTATAATCTTTTGTCCGTAACTGAAAAAATAGTGAGCAAGTGATTTTTCCATTGACATGGACAAGTGTAAAACTCTAAATTACATATTTGGAGATCAAAACTGGCTTTCAAAACCCAATTTTTGATTGAATTCTGGCAATTGTGATCTTTTGTCCGTAATTAAAAAAATAGTAGGCAAGTGACTTTTCCGTTGACATGGACAAGTGTACAACTCTTAATTACATATTTGGAGATCAAAACTGGCTTTCAAAACCCAATTTTTGATCGAATTCTGTCAATTATAATCTTTTGTCCGTAACTGACAAAATAGTGGGCAAGTGACTTTTCCATTGACATGGACAATTGTAGAACTCTTAATTACATATTTGAGATCAAAACTGGCTTTCAAAACCCAATTTTTGATTGAATTCTGGCAATTGTGATCTTTTGTCCGTAACTAAAAAAATAGTAGGCAAGTGACTTTTCCGTTGACATGGACAAGTGTAGAACTCTTAATTACATATTTGAGATCAAAACTGGCTTTCAAAACCCAATTTTTGATTGAATTCTGGCAATTGTGATCTTTTGTCCGTAACTAAAAAAATAGTAGGCAAGTGACTTTTCCGTTGACATGGACAAGTGTAGAACTCTTAATTACATATTTGGAGATCAAAACTGGCTTTCAAAACCCAATTTTTGATCGAATTCTGTCAATTATAATCTTTTGTCCGTAACTGAAAAAATAGTGGGCAAGTAACTTCTCCATTGACATGGACAAGCGTAGAACTCTCAATTACATATTTGGAGATCAAAACTGGCTTTCAAAACCCAATTTTTGATCGAATTCTCGCAATTATAATCTTTTGTCCGTAACTGAAAAAATAGTGGGCAAGTGACTTTTCCATTGACATGGACAATTGTAGAACTCTTAATTACATATTTGGAGATCAAAACTGGCTTTCAAAACCCAATTTTTGATTGAATTCTGTCACTTATAATCTTTTGTCCGTAACTGAAAAAATAGTGGGCAAGTGACTTTTCCATTGACATGAACAAGTGTAGAACTCTCCATTACATATTTGGAGATCAAAACTGGCTTTCAAAACCCAATTATTGATCGAATTCTGGCAATTATAATCTTTTGTCCGTAACTGAAAAAATAGTGGGCAAGTAACTTCTCCATTGACATGGACAAGTGTAGAACTCTCAATTACATATTTGGAGATCAAAACTGGCTTTCAAAACCCAATTTTTGATCGAATTCTGTCAATTATAATCTTTTGTCCGTAACTGAAAAAATAGTGGGCAAGTGACTTTTCCATTGACATGGACAATTGTAGAACTCTTAATTACGTATTTGGAGATCAAAACTGGCTTTCAAAACCCAATTTTTGATTGAATTCTGGCAATTGTGATCTTTTGTCCGTAACTAAAAAAATAGTAGGCAAGTGACTTTTCCATTGACATGGACAAGTGTACAACTCTTAATTACATATTTGGAGATCAAAACTGGCTTTCAAAACCCAATTTTTGATCGAATTCTGTCAATTATAATCTTTTGTCCGTAACTGACAAAATAGTGGGCAAGAGACTTTTCCATTGACATGGACAAGTGTAGAACTCTCAATTACATATTTGGAGATCAAAACTGGCTTTCAAAACCCAATTTTTGATCGAATTGTGTCAATTATAATCTTTTGTCCGTAACTGAAAAAATAGTGAGCAAGTGATTTTTCCATTGACATGGACAAGTGTAAAACTCTAAATTACATATTTGGAGATCAAAACTGGCTTTCAAAACCCAATTTTTGATTGAATTCTGGCAATTGTGATCTTTTGTCCATAACTAAAAAAATAGTAGGCAAGTGACTTTTCCGTTGACATGGACAAGTGTACAACTCTTAATTACATATTTGGAGATCAAAACTGGCTTTCAAAACCCAATTTTTGATCGAATTCTGTCAATTATAATCTTTTGTCAGTAACTGAAAAAATAGTGGGCAAGTGACTTTTCCATTGACATGGACAAGTGTAGAACTCTCAATTACATATTTAGAGATCAAAACTGGCTTTCAAAACCCAATTTTTGATCGAATTTTGTCAATTATAATCGGTTGTCCGTAACTGAAAAAATAGTGGGCAAGTGACTTTTCGATTGACATGAACAAGTGTAGAACTCTCAATTACATATTTGGAGATCAAAACTGGCTTTCAAAACCCAATTTTTGATCGAATTCTGTCAGTTATAATCTTTTGTCCGTAACTGAAAAAATAGTGGGCAAGTGATTTTTCCATTGACATGGACAAGTGTAAAACTCTAAATTACATATTTGGAGATCAAAACTGGCTTTCAAAACCCAATTTTTGATTGAATTCTGGCAATTGTGATCTTTTGTCCGTAACTAAAAAAATAGTAGGCAAGTGACTTTTCTATTGACATGGACAAGTGTAGAACTCTCAATTACATATTTGGAGATCAAAACTGGCTTTCAAAACCCAATTTTTGATCGAATTCTGGCAATTATAATCTTTTGTCCGTAACTGAAAAATAGTGGGCAAGTGACTTTTCCATTGACATGGACAATTGTAGAACTCTCAATTACATATTTGGAGACCAAAACTGGCTTTCAAAACCCAATTTTTGATCGAATTCTGGCAATTATAATCTTTTGTCCGTAACTGAAAAAATAGTGGGCAAGTGATTTTTCCATTGACATGGACAATTGTAGAACTCTCAATTACATATTTGGAGATCAAAACTGGCTTTCAAAACCCAATTTTTGATCGAATTCTGGCAATTGTGATCTTTTGTCCGTAACCAAAAAAATAGTAGGCAAGTGACTTTTCTATTGACATGGACAAGTGTAGAACTCTCAATTACATATTTGGAGATCAAAACTGGCTTTCAAAACCCAATTTTTGATCGAATTCTGGCAATTATAATCTTTTTTCCGTAACTGAAAAATAGTGGGCAAGTGACTTTTCCATTGACATCGACAATTGTAGAACTCTTAATTACATATTTGGAGATCAAAACTGGCTTTCAAAGACCAATTTTTGATCGAATTCTGGCAATTATAATCTTTTGTCCGTAACTGAAAAATAGTGGGCAAGTAACTTCTCCATTGACATGGACAGTGAAGAACTCTCAATTACATATTTGGAGATAAAAACTGGCTTTCAAAACCCAATTTTTGATCGAATTCGGGCAATATCTTTTGTCCGTAACTGAAAAAATAGTGGGCAAGTAACTTCTCCATTGACAATGACAGTGTAGAACTCTCAATTACATATTTGGAGATCAAAACTGGCTTTCAGAACCCAATTTTTGATCGAATTCTGGCAATTTGTCCGTAACTGAAAAAATAGTGGGCAAGTAACTTTTGCATTGACATGGACCCAATACTTGCTGTGCAAGTGATGATTTACTAAGTAGTCTGCACTATAATAATTTTTTCACGCCACTATAGCGGAATTTGCCCCTTTTAGGGGCCTACTTGTTTTATTGCAAAAACTTCGAAAACGTAACTACCACCTTAAACGTGCCCAAGCCTAGGTTTTATGTGGCGTACAAGGCAATATAGAGCCTCATGTAGTCCAGTGTCCACTTCAGAACAGACTTGCGAATTTCCGGCCTAGTAGGAATTCTCCTCTACAGGCGTTAGCTGCAAGAAATTAAGGCAAGCTAACGCCCGAATATACTAAGCAACTTAACTTACACTTCTAATTAGACGTAAAATAAGTAACTGAGACACACCGCTAATTCACGGAAAACCACGTAATCAGTTTAATAGATTTACACAAACAAAGTATACCCAAACAGACAGAGATATAAATAAAAAATGAATAATAATAGTGGCTACAATACGAAGAAGCACGGTAACAATATATAAAAAGACTATAATAATATACTAAATTAACTTCATTTGCAGTAAGTTGTGTCAGTTCCATTATAGATCAGTCGTGACCATAGTTTTAACTTGTCCGTATGTCTGTATTAGAAACTTCTGTCTGTAAGCCAGTGCACAAGAAACTGTTGCAGAACACAGCCGTAAGTATTTGTTCAAAGTACACACACCCCTCTACTATTGAAGTTCTTACTCCGAACATTAGCCATTAAAAGTTAATCTGCTATTTATTATATCCTAACATTTAATCACATAATATTTTGCTTACGGTCAAAAATTTTTGACTTTACGGACAACCATACACTTTCACGGACAAGCCAGAACCAAAAATTCAGCTAAATCAGTCCCAGACTGCACCAAGTGAATCGTTCTTGCTCTTCTGTCTTGGCAAACTGACTCCACAAGTCGCTGATACAACACATTGTCTCATTTCAGCACTTTCTGCAGCTTATACTTCAATAGCGCTTGCGTGAGCACACTGGACAACTGCGCATCAGCCCCTGTCCCACCACCGCCCTGAGTGCTCCCACTGCCACTCCCACTCTTAAATAACACACTGCCACTCCCACTCTTAAATAACACAACAATCACTTTTTAGTTTTAGAACATAACACAACAATAACTTTTAGTTTTAGAACATACAAGTACTGACTGAAGAGCCTGCCCAAAACATTGCGGGACTGTGAGAGAAAGCAAAAAGCGCAATCATATTTTTTAAGAACGAAAAGAACGAGGTTCAAGAGTGCTGCAACAGCAAGTAGTTTTGCAAAAAACCACCTGTTTTGGTTCAGGGTTCCCAATTCAATTTTTGATCAGGAAACCACAAATACCCAAATCCCTGGTATGCGGTTTTACATTTTAATTTTATACATATTATCAAGAGTAAATAATAGGAAGAGTATGACACTCTTCCTATTATGCCTACGGGCGGGCGTCCAATGCGGAGCGCGAAATAGCCCGTTTATGTACGGTTTTGAGGGGGGGGTATCCCCCCTCAACTGAAGACCCCGTACTCAACTGTGGGGGGGGGTACCCCTACTCAGTTCGATACCCCGTGCTCAACAGAGTGGGCTCAACTCAGTACCCCGTCTTCAGTTGAGGGGGGGTACCCCCCCTCATTTCAAGACACTAACAAAGACCTTGCGCTACCTCCTCCCCCCCTCAGTTGAGTACCACGTCTTCAGTTGAGGGGGGGGCACCCCCCCCCCTCAGTTCAGCACATCAACGAAAGTTTTTGTTAGTGTCTTGAAATGAGGGGGGGGGGTACCCCCCTCAGTTGAGCACGGGGTATCGAACTGAGTAGGGGGTACCCCCCCTCAGTTGAGCACGGGGTATCGAACTGAGTAGGGCTTACCCCCCTCACTTGAGTACGGGGTGTTCAGTTGAGGGGGGTACCCCCCCCCCTCTCAAAAGTCAAATCCGTACATAAACGGGCTATTTCGCGCTCCGCATTGGACGCCCGCCAGTAGGCATAATAGGAAGAGTGTCATACTCTTCCTATTATGTACTCTTGATATTATATTGCCGGCTTACGGACATACGGTTGTGAGCCAAACAAAATGCAAATCGAGTGAATTGCTATTGCTAAAAAGGGTGAGCCATTCATAAATTCCGCTGAATAAAAGTAAATTACGACTCCCAAAATAGCCTATTACCTACTACAAATAGCTTAAAAACTAAAACTAACGGTCGGAAACTGTTATGCAATCAATCAATTGTTATGTTATCAAGCCTTGCCAATCTATAGTTCAGTTACTAAAACACTATAGTCTGACCAAAAAGTGTATGTATCGAACTTCATTGCTTCATAGCAGCTTAGTCGTTTGAGGTAACCCCCATAATGTATAATCATTCGAAAGCATTTTTAATGGAGATTTTCCTGAAATTAAATTATTTCAAAATATTTGAAGTTAAAAATTTCAATTCAAATAAAATCGATTTTTTCCGCCTAATTAAAGGAAACCTAATGTATTAGATATCATTCGATAGCCCATTCCATTCTGCGTCTAACGATATATACAACATCACTCTAGCATGCACCTGTCAAAAATTATAGATTTTTATATTTCTGATTTTTCTATTGAAAAACGTCATTTTTGGCCCGTTTTATTCGCTGTAGCTCAGCAAATACTCAACCAAATCAGACAAATTTTGCATCAATAGACGCGTTGTGACTTGTGACTTCGCGCAGTCTGTGAAAGTAAGGCCGGATTCACACTGGCACTTGCACAAGCACAAGCACAAGCACAAGCACAAGCACAACGCGTAGACGTTCACACTGGAAATTGCACAAGCACAAGCCCAGCCAATCAAGTTGAAGCCCGCCAATGTAACGTCTTTTCTGTTCAGAAGGTTCGTTTTTGTTTTGAAATTTTGGGCTAAAGTTTCAAAACTTTCTCGTAGTAATTTACGGAAGAAGAAAAATAAACCAGAAAAAATGGAAAAATGCAATTCGAATTTAAAGATTAAACGAAACTAAAATTAAAAGAAAGAAAAAGAAAACGAACGCAATGCATTCTTCAGTTAATATAAGATCCGTTTAGACAAGATTCCCCCTTTAAAACAACCACTCTTCGTTTAATTTTGCGCCATTTATGCCTACACCCAAACTGACTGCTGAAAAATCTCTACGCTGATTGGCTGTGCTTCTGCAAAAGATAAAATTTTTGAACAAGCGTTGTGCTTGTGCTTGTGCTTGTGCAGAATTTTCTGCAGTGTGAACCGGCTGTGCTTGTGCCTGTGCAAGTGCCAATGTGAACCCGGCCTAAATGAAATTTCAAAATTTGATACTAAATTTGTCAATATCTGTCAGGTTTACAGTCATTTTTCAGCAACTTTTGTTCAAGATTGGTTAAAATAATTGTTACCACAATAAAGTTCAGTTCTTCAGCTTTCAGTTTATACCAAAAACATGTGCTTTTGATTGAATTGAGCAAAGTTATGTAGCAAAAAAATATAGCTGTTTTCATTACTTGTCAAAAATTAGTGCTTGATGAGCATGCATGTGCATGCGTTCAAACATTCTACACGCTGATATGCGTGTATAAATTTTTGTTGGGCGCACACATAGACTGTAAATAATGATTTATTTTTTGCATAACTTTGCTCAATCCAATCAAAAGCACATGTTTTTTGGTATCAAATGAAAGCCAAAGAACTGAACTTTATTGTGGTAACGTTTTTTCAACTAGATGTTGAACAAAAATTGCTGAAAAATGACTGTAAACCTGACAAATATTGAAAAATTTAGTGTCAAATTTTGAAATTTTATTACTTTCACAGACTGTGCGAGGTCACAACGCGTCTATTCATCCAAAATTATCAGATTTGGTTGAGTATTTGCTGAGTTACAGCGAATAAAACGGGCCAAAAATGACGTTTTTCAATAGAACAATCAAAACTAAAAAAATTCGATAATTTTTGACAGGTACATGCTATAGTGATGTTGTATATATCGTTAGACGTAGAATAGAATGGGCTATCGAATGATATCTAATACATTAGGTTTCCTATAATTAGGCGGAAAAAAATCGATTTTATTTGAATTAAAATTTTTAACTTCAAATCAGGGTTTTTTTGTGTAAAATAGGGTGTATTTACACATCGGCCGCCTAATTTACACAGCAAAAAATAAAAATACACACTGATTTACACAGCCCCATTTTGCCCCAAAAGTTGATGAAACGGCCTATTTTGGTTGTAAAAATTACAAAAATTCGCGAAGTGGCGATTTGTGTCTGTGACCTCTTTGTCCTAACAACAGTAAGTCTAAATTTTGACCCCAAAATAAAAAATCTTCAGTTTCTGCTCTTAAACGGCTTATGATTTTTTTATTTTAGCATTCGTTTTTATGCACTTGAAGTTGACAGCGAAAAATCAGCCACGCTGAGCCTGTCTGTGCGATTTCTTGTCCTACGTCAAACTACTGTAAAAGTTTTACACCCGGATTTGAAAAAAACAGTAGGATCTGGCTGATAGAACAACTCTCTATCTGTGTAAACCATGCATGTACACGGGGTGTCGGCCTGGGTGTTCGGGCTTGTTTCAGATTTTTCGAAATTTTAGGGGGGCTTGCCTTGTCGTCGGATACTTGAACTGACAAAAACGCAAAAGTTTTCCATTATCTCATTTTTTATTTTCGTATGTAGTTCGAGTCTCAAAGTCGCAATATTACTTTTCACGTGAAAAAATGGTCAATTTTTATCTAAAAAATGCTAAAATACACATTTTTTAAAAATTTACACAACATACCCTTAATTTACACAAGCGAAAATTTTAATTTACACAACATTTACACAGTGCCGATTTTGAAAAAAACCCTGCTTCAAATTTTCCGAAATATTTAACTTCATGAAAATCTCCATCAAAAATGCTTTCGAATGATATACACATTATGGGGGTTACCTCAAACGACTAAGCTGCTATGGAGCAATAAAGTTCGAAACATACACTTTTTGATTAGACTCTAGTTCTCAGTATTTAATCTCACGCACTTATTATAGCTACTGTCACTCAAATAGTACTTACAAGATTATGCAATAGTTGCTGTAGGACTTGTTTGGAGGAGGTGGGGTTAGCAGCGGGGGCAGGGGCAGGGGGATTAGGGGGGGCAGTGGGGGTTGTCCTGGTTGGGAGTTGGATGGTGCCCCCCTTGACCAGAGACGATAGCAGATCCATGGCAGACCGAGAGAGGGGGGCTGACGTTGGCTGAAGGGAAAAAACAAATTAAAAACCACACATTCAATTTTTATTTTCTATTAAATTATGGCATTTTATTCCTTTAGAATTTTTTGAATTTGAATTTTGTGCATGCCAGTCTTATGGCCTTAAAAAACCGAAAACTGGATTAACTGACAACCATTTGATTGATACTCAAATGATCAAAAGTTAAAAGCATTTAGTCAATCTTATCTAAACCTCCGGTTCACACGCGTCCTAAGGACACAGGCACAGCGCCAAGCACAAATTTAGGTCTTTAATGCTGCTATGAATTGAGTGATTCGATTCCCATTCATTTATATTCCAAAGTCGCTAAAACGTCATCCGAAAAACATTAAGACTCTAGGCACCCATCAGAATCATAAATGGTAGGGTTCCATACTGATCCTTATTCGCCCGCCCTCCCCCAAAAAAATCTGCCATCTGCAGTGATCTACCTGTTGCTGTTGTGTGCTGTGTGTCTGTTTGTTGTTGCTGTCCGCTGTTGTTGCTGTGGGCCCTGGTGCAGTCTGCAGCTGAGCAATGGACTGCCTCTGTAGCTCCTCCTCCCTCTTCTTCTGCTCCAGGCGCTGCACGTAGAGTTGGTCATAGCTGCGCCCACTGCGCTCCCCGCTGCCGCCCACAAACTCTGCGCCTAGCTTAGGCCCTGAAACACATCAGGCCGAAGCCGAATGGATTAAGGGGATTAGCGGATTCTAGACTGGCATGTAGTTAAGTTTTGCAGGATTAAAGAGATTAAGCGGATCAGACTGACATTTATTTAAGTTTAAAAACTATTTATAAAATTTTGCATATTATTAGGATGATTTAAATAAGACAACAAAGGGGCAATCAGTGAGCAACATGCATACGTGTATCCGAGGGTGAGCATGGGGGAACCAGTCCCAAAGTCAAGGGAACGGGGTCGTGTCAGAAACGTGAGCCGGACAAATAATAACAAGAGTACATAATAGCTTCTCACTCTATATAGAAGAAGAGTGAGACACTTCCCCGCCTGCCCGTGTACTCGCACAGGCAGATGCGCTGGTCGTTTTCCGGCTACATGTCGAGATTCTATGCAACATGTGACTGACCA
>JASANF010009769.1:0-27893 GCA_030248245.1 Trissonchulus sp. WLG1_4
TGTAGAAAAATATATTACCAGCGTTTTATAATCGAATGCCGAAAAATCGGTTTTGTATTCACACAGTCTATATTTGAGTCTGCTGCTTCTGAAAATGTTTTCTTGTGCGATTTTTTTGCACAGAACGCAATAAAATTGTTTTAATTTTTCATTACGACTAATAAAATCTACGTATCGTCTGTTTGGAAAACCTCAAAAAGCGTTGATGCACTGGCTTACTTGCTGAATTTGTGTAAAAGTCGAATAAAATCAGTAATTTGATTTGTCCAATTTTTTCCACATTTTTTGCTATGGAAATATGCACGTCAAAACATCAAAAATATTTTGGGCAACTTCCCTTCAAGATTGATAGGTCGCTTTGGCTGTTTTAAAAAATACGGCCCAAATCCTTGATTCCCGGAGCGCCTCCTTAAACACGTTTAGAACGGAGAAACATTTGGGTCGCCGGACGCCTAGCACCCCCCCCCCCACGGTAGACAAACTTCGAAAATTTCGGCCAAAAGGCACTTTGGCCCCTCCCTCAACTCGATCCTGGCTACGCTACTGCCACTACTCCCCCAACTGCATTTAAGGTGGCGCTCCTGAAATGTGGCTTTTCAAAAGACGGCAGTTTGGGGCCAATTTTAGACACACAATGGCAAGCTGGTGTAAAAGTATGCCTAAATACAAAAAATGAAGTTGATTGATACAAATTAACATTCACTTCACTGTAGACCAAACGTGAGTGGAATTTCGGCTTGCGATTTCTCTTCGCAAGTAAGTAGTTGCTGCACATTCAATAGCTCATTTTGCTCGCCTCAACGTGATCGAGCAGTCATTTTTTATGAATATTATTGATATTAGGGATGTCGCGGATGTCACTTTTTTGACATCCGCGGACGCGGATGCGGATGCGGATGTTGACTTCTGACATCCGCGCGGATGCGGATGCGGATCTTTTTAGAATACGTTCTAAACAAGTTATGAGCCAAATTTTTGAAAAAATTTTCGCCAAAAAATACATAATACACTAAAAATAGCAAGTACGAATACAAGAATGAAAGTACTAAGGAATGAGGCTTAGATAAAACAGTTTGTATCAAAGTTGTGCATTCATTATATGTATCTTCTAAGCCATGCGCCGCCATCAACAGTTTGTTTAAAACGCTATTGGTTAACTTTATGCCAATTCAAAGGCTATCGGCGTGGCGTGACCCTCTGGTTACTTGATGCTTTTGGTTTTGGTTGGTGTATAATCACTATACGTACTCTGTCTATTCTTTTTAATCTACGAAAGCATGCAAGTTAAAAACCAATAATATTGTTTTGACAATTATAGCTTTACAAGTTTGTAGACTAGTCTCTCTCAAACATGCAAAACTCAGTTAGAATATGCCCGCAATATCAAATATTTGTGAAACCTACTTTAGAAAAGAGCGATTTGCAACCAACAATGAGGTGAAAAAGCCTAGAATAAAGTATCAATCCACCGTTTTAAGAGCAAAAATATCGGTATATACATGCACAAAAATCAAAATTGCCGTCTGATTTTCTACATTTTTAGTAATTTTTGCCGAATCTGCAACATCCGCACATCCGCATTAAATTTTTGCGGATGCGGATGCGGATGTCAAAAAGTTGCGGATGCGGATATCCGCGAAATCCCTAATTGATATATCGAAAAACACTAAAATCACGATATTCGAAAAACATAAATTTAACTAATTTTCTCATATATTATCGATTTGCTCAAAATCAAATTTTGCGACCGCTCCAAGACAATGAGGTGCATTTATGTGCCAAATTTTAACTTTTTTCGTTGAGCCAATTATTTAAAAGCGCAAGCCGAAAACTTGCTTTGTATTCACACGCACTTCTTTTCAGCATCATGCGGAAAATATTGTCTTATTTTACAAAAAAATTGGCCCACACTCAATAAAACGCCAAAAATTTTCAATTATGTTCTAGTAACACAGCTACTAGTATTTTTCAATCTTCCAAAATCATCACTTACGTGTAAATACACTGGCTTATAAAGCTATTTCCGTGAAAATCTAGTTTTCTTTCTGAAAAAAGCTCACCAATGTTAAAAAATTTTCGTGTGATATGCACATCAAATTAAAGAAAATTCAATCCTGAACAACTTTTGTTCTTATGATATATTATGGTTATTTTTGCGCATTTTCAAAATAATGGCCAAAACCCACATTTCAGGAGCGCCACCTTAAGTTGACGCTCCGAATAACTGACTTTGGGCAGGAAAATTTTTCAGTTACGTTTTCAGGTCTTTGTTCTTGAAGAAAGGTTGTTCAGCAGTGAATTAGCTTTCGGCTGATATAAATAACGTGTATGTAGTTTTGTTAAAATTATTTTTTGGCCTGAATTTCAATATGGCAAAATTTTCAAATCAATTTCCCGGAAAATTGTACATGGCTTTTGTAACTTTTTACAACGGTTTCGCGTAGCGAATGGGTGACTGCAACTTTTTAAAAAGTCGTTTGTGTAGGCAAACCTTTCTAAAAAAATTTCAAATTACGTTGAGCGACATTGACAAAAATACACTATTTTTCAAGCTAATTTTTCAATTTAATTTTTTAAGCTAATTTAGCTACTTTTTGGCTTCTCTAACTTTTCTCAACGGTTATTTGCATTAAAAACTACGCTCTATTTTTTGACACCGTCGTTTGTGTGGGCAAACCTCAGATTTTTCTGATCGGCAATAGCCTATTTTGATTCATGATAGCCCTTCTCCACGTCGTTTTTTCATTGTGAAATTTGACTTAGAGTTAGAAAATAAGTAGATGCAGGTGTACCTTTTTCGAAAATGTTGATTTCTGTTTTTGGTGAGATTCTGCAGCGTTTTCAAGTTGACCAATTTTATAAAAACTAGTGTATTTTGAGCCAAAAGAATTGGATTAAAATAATTAGAAAAGATACACCTCGGCAACATGCTTATCTACAGTTTAAGCTATAGATCGTAAAACATATTAGAACGTATTAAAACGTATTAGAACATTTCGTAACGAGCGTTTAGCTAAACGCTCGTTTAAACGCAGTCTAAGTCTGATTCACAGACCCCGTTTAGACCTTGTTTAACTAAACGCTCGTTTAACTCTGAAAATAGTTTTTTTACATAAGCAAATCGTTTTTGTGTGTAAGTACCTGCCCATTAAGTTGTTAAATGTTGCATTTAGGTATTAAAACATTTGGACTTTTAAAAAAAGTGCTATGTTTAGTCTAGGGTTCTGAAAATTACTGAAATAGACCTTAAAGCACTATTTTAAGCATCTTGTAAGCTGTTAAAATTACCGTAGCGTCAATTACGACCTCATTTACGAAACGTGACAAAATCTAGCGTTATCTAACTTTTGCATAGCTTAAACCATGTATGGGTCCAATTTATGAATTTTTGAGACAGTTTTAACCGTTTAAAACAATTTAGCCAGATTAACATGGTTTTCTAGAAATAGGTCCGAAACATCAATGATAAGTTAGAAATAGCCAAGTAAAGTATTGGTGGCTCTTCAAAAGTTTTTAGAATGTCAGTTAACGAAAATAATTAACTTAAACATAGCTTGGACGGCCGTATAGGTAAGTTTCTATTAGAAAATCAGGCTGATTTAGACTGCGTTTTAAACAGCCTTTGTGAATCATGTTCTAGAAAAACGCGCTCTATATTTGAAAATTTGTGTGCAGAATTCGTTACGATCACGCGATTTTTTGCACGCAGATTTAGGAAGACTGCGTTTAAACGCAGTCTAAGACTTAGACCGAGTCTAAGTTAAACAGGCTTTGTGAATTCCACCCAAAGTAGCAGCAAAAAATGTTTGAAACGGCAAGATTAATTTTTACGTCCATTCTTGCCCGCAAACCGGCTTTTACAAAAAACTGTGTTCGATTTGGTACATTTTTAACATTATCGAGAAAACTGTGTAACATTACTTAGCTACCTAAACTGATTTTTACTAGTGTTTTGGCTCCCCAAAATTCTGCAAAGTTTCAGCGCAATTGGACAATGCTACGCAAAGTTGCTGGCTCAAAAAAGTTATACTGAGCAGTGCTCACGGTAATTTTCGGCATTCGATATCTTTTTGTTGCTTCAACCGATTTGGCTAAAACTTGGCATGAAGATAGCGTATTATTCTGCGCAGTTGAACATTCATATATTTTTTAAAAACAGTGTTCTAGAAAATGACACCTTCTTTTAGTGCTGAGAGACCAAACTCGAAAATACAAAAATTGCAATTTTAAAAAATTCGCACTAAATAATCAAAAACAAAAATAATGTTCAACTAGAAGAGCGCAAGGGCTACATTTTAATATATGAATCATGAGTTTAAGACAAACATGCTATTAGTTATCGCTTGCCGAAAATTTGCTCACGCGCAGTGCTCTTTCAGTCACGTGACATTATCACGTGATTTAAAATTTTTACACAAGGGTTATTTTATACCATACTAATTACTTATTTTTTAATATTTAATTTTATCAACTTTTTGCGGTCTTTTAAGGCAACTCCCGATACCCGGAGCGCCCCCTTAAGGGCCGGAAAGGCCCTTAAGGGAGGGAAAGTTGCCCAAATTACTATTTCTGATGTTTTGACGTGCATATCTCCATAGCAAAAAATTTGGAAAAAATGACAATTACTATTTTATTCTACGTACCAAATACAAGAACCAGGCATCAACCTTTAGGTAAAACAAACGAACGAAAACAAGAAAAAAAAACAAAATTAAAAAAACGCACAAGAAACCACCAGAACAGCAGACCAAAAAAAATACATACAAACCGACAAAAGAAAAAACCAAAAAAGACAACAAGAAGCGCAAAGCACAAAAAAACAACAAAGCAACATATCAAAATCACCACCCAGCAGGACAACACAAAAACCCCGCGCAAAATAAAACACAACCACATACCCACCCAAAAAAAAAAACAACAAAAAAAAAAAAAAAAAAAAATACAGCCAAGGCAAGACAAACAAAAACAAAAAAAAGGGACACACAAAAAGCAAAAAAAAAAAAAAAAAAATCCCGCACCAACAAACAGACACACAAAAAAAAAAAGAAAAAAAAAAACAACAAACGAACAAGAAACAAACACACGGAGGCCAAACATGAGTGGAATTTTGGCTTGCGATTTCTTTTCACAGCTACATACACATGTATCTGTTGCACAACCAATAGCTCATTTTGCTTGCCATAATGTTATGGGTTAAATGCAGTTGGGGGGGAATAGTGGACCTATTTTTTTAGTATATAGAGCACCGTAGGGGAAGCATTTTTGCTTCAAGAACCTCCATTTCATTTTTGTTCCTTCTAGAGAAGGAACTATTGTTTTGAAACTAACTGTTTGCAACGTTAAACGCTGCTGAGCATGCTGCATAGCCTGTATGTTTTGTGTGTGTTTTCAGCCTGGGAGTTGCCTGCTGATTTTTGTCTGCGTATATCCATGAAAATCAATAATCGATGTAGAGTGTTGTGGTGTAACTTTTTCAGCCTCGGCACCGTAATGTTTCATCAGGACTATATAAGAGACACTGGATAACACTGTTTATCGCTTCTTGGAGCTGATGTGCTCAGCTCAGATCAAAGCGTAATTGGGGCCGAATAGCTCGCTGCAGCGGGATGCTTAACATCCTGCAGCACTTTTTTGTAAATGTATATATGTACGTAGGCAGGAAATTTCAACTTTAAACTAAATTTGTCTTGCGCTCAGCCTTGGCCGGAGAATTAGACTTAGAAACTTTTCTGTTAACAAGCACCAAACCGGCTGTACTAAAACAACTGTAACTTCCTTAATAGTAAATTTTTTGGCGAGATTTTGCTATTTTTGAATTCTACACACCTAGACAAAGCGTTTCCAGGTATCGCTGAGTTTCTAGCATGTCTGTGCGCTGAGAAATCAAAGGTTAAAGTTCGGACAAAATTTCAATTTTGACTGTCAAGTTTCTACAGCACTGTGCAAAAAAAAGTTCCCTGTTCGTCGGCGTACGACGAGCTTCGTCGTTCGCGAAAAGTGACGAACGGTGGCCGGAAAAGTGACGAACAAAAATTTCAATTTTTCACTTTTTTACACTGAAAATGTGTTTTGGAGCACTTTTTAAAAAATTTTTGAAAAAATTTTTTGTTCGTCACTTTCCGGCCACCGTTCGTCACTTTTCGCGAACGACGAAGCTCGTCGTACGCCGACGAACAGGGAACTTTTTTGCACAGTACTGTAGTTAGGATAGTTTAAAAAGGTAGGTGGTACATAGTTTAGGATACGCAGTGCAATTTAGAATAAGCTAGGTAATAGGGTAAGTAACCTAAGTTACGCAGTGTAGCGTACAGTAGATACAATTCAATTAAACTTGAAAGGTAGACAACGGGGAAGGAACATTGCCCCTTTTGGGGCCTACTTGTTTGGATTTTCTGAGATACGACCCCCCGAAATCTGAACCTTCACTGCGGGACGTTTTCGTATTTTTTTCAGAAACCCATGTTGTTGAAACATTTGTTTTTCAAGACGAACACTTTTTTTTCAACGACGAACATTTGTTTTTCAACGACGAACATTTGTTTTTTCAACAACGAGCATTTTCAACGACGAACATTTGTCCTATAATTACGTATTATGATCGTCGTTGAAAATGTTTCGATCAATCCAAAATTTTCAACGACGAACATTTTCAACGACGAACATTTTCAACGACGAACATTTTCAACGACGAACATTTTGCTTCGATAAATCGGGTTTTTCTAGTTTTTTTCTGGGTTTTCACAGAAAAACCAGAGATCTGAATTTTTTGTAAAATTTTTTCGGTTACGGATTTTTCAGATGTTTTTTACCCTTTCTATTCAGAGACACTTTACAGACTTTCAGAGCAATTTCAGATAATTTTCAGAGAAATTCAGAGAGAGAATGTCACCCAGAGTTCAGAGACTCTGAACTTTGTCTGAAAAAATTTTATTGGTTTTTCAGATACTTTTTACACAAATTTCACATAAAATTTACCTGATATTTACAGATGTGAAAAACTTGTGAATTTTCTCTGAAACTCGTGTTAAGGGGGTAGTGTCGCGAAAGCAGTTTTGCTCATAGGTTGCAAAAAGAGATCTTTTTGCTTTGAACTTGTACGTTCACTGAGAAACTAGTCCAATGCAATTCTGTGTTAAATAAGTACTGCCAGACAGTAGACTACCAATATCTACCAATATCTTGAACCAATCGCCGATTGTAAGCCAGACACTACACAATAAGGACATGATAATTCAACTAATTCAGCCAGATATCAGATTGGCCAGCTTGTGAAGCACACATAACGTGTCGACGCACAGTTTTTTGCCACAAATAAGAAAAAAGAAAAATGAAGGTTCGTTTTTCTTTTGATTTTAAAATAAGCGTCTAAATTTTTCACAATTTATCATTATTGCTGTGAGTACTTCACTGTTTACGCACAGTTTCACAGTTCAAACAGGTATTACTCCGCAACCATTCAACCAATTTGCACTAAATTTTGTGTGCATAAACTATAACATATGTCCTTTTAGTCTGTGTAAACAAACTAAACAAATAAGTTGATAATTGTGACGAAAAAATCGAATGTGAATAAGTTTTTAAAACGTCATTTTTCCGACTTTGCGACCTCACTGCAACCAGTATACTGCATCAATTTTGATGAAACTTGGCGAAAATACTTGCCTTAACATATATTTTTAAAATATATAAAGAACAATGTCTTATCTTTTTCTAAAAGCGTTTTACAGTTACGCAAAATCGACTGCTTTCGCGACACTACCCCCTTAAATGTATCTGAAATTTATCTGAAAACCCAGTAACATTTTTTTCAGATAAAATTCAGAGTCTCTGAATTCTGGGTGAAATTCTCTGAATTTCCCGTGAATTTATCTGAAATTTGTCTGAAATTCCTCTGAAAGTCTGTAAAATGTCTCTGAATGGAAAGGGTAAAAAACATTTGAAAAATCTGTAACAGATAAAATTTTACAGAAAATTCAGATTTCCTGGTTTTCCTGTGTTTTACGTTTTTCTGTGTTTTACTTAAATTTGTGTTTTCTCCGTTCTAAACGTGTTTAAATAGAGTCGGAATGATGTTTAAAATTCTTTAGAATAAAAAAAAAGGCAGGTTGACCCCGCTCCTTCCGAAAAATTGGCCAAATTCACCAGAAGCGTCCAATTTTTGACCATATTCAAACTGGGCCTCAATTTAGTTTGGGCTTGGGCTTAGGCTTAGTATAGGGATTAGGCTTAGTATGAGGCTAAGGCTTACGCTTAGTATCAGGCTTAGGCTTAGGTTCAGGCTTAGGCTCAGGTTTAGGTAATAAAAAATCGAAATTTTCAGGAAAAATTCTGTCAGCTTAGCCTAGAGAATCCTGCCAGCCTGTAAGCCTAGACGATGCCTTAAAAGGTCAGGGGCCGTATTCTCAAAATTACCTGCAGGTAAAGTTAGGCTAACTTTACCCACAGGTAAGGTGAAGGTAAAGTTAATTCTGCGGGTAAGGGTAAAGTTAAAGTTTACCAGAGGGTAAAGGTGAATTCTTGGAATACGGGGTAAAGTTAAAGTTAAACTGTGGGTAAGGTTAAAGTTTAACCTTACCTGTGGGTAAGGTTAAAGTTTAACTTTACCTGTGGGTAAGGTTAAAGTTTAACTTTACCTGTGGGTAAGGTTAAAGTTTAACTTTACCTGTGGGTAAGGTTAAAGTTAAACTGTGGGTAAGGTTAAAGTTTAACTTTACCTGTGGGTAAGGTTAAAGTTTAACTTTACTTGTGGGTAAGGTTAAAGTTTAATTTTACTTGTGGGTAAGGTTAAAGTTAAACTGTGGGTAAGGTTAAAGTTTAACTTTACCTGTGGGTAAGGTTAAAGTTAAACTGTGGGTAAGGTTAAAGTTTAACTTTACCTGTGGGTAAGGTTAAAGTTTAACTTTACCTGTGGGTAAGGTTAAAGTTAAACTGTGGGTAAGGTTAAAGTTAAACTGTGGGTAAGGTTAAAGTTAAAATTTAACTGTGAGTAAGGTTAAAGTTCAAAGTTAACTGCGGGTAAGGCTACGGTTTGACTATGGGTAAGGTTAAAAGTTTAACTGTGGGTGACGTAAAAGTTTACTTCAACTGACTGAGGCTGAAGGAAAACTTAAAATTTAGCTGTATACAGGAAAATGGCGAGCTGATATCAAATTTTATTCTCCTTGTACATTTCAAATTTCCTTCCCAACCCATTCAAATACCGGAAATTCAGATAAATCAGAGAAAAACGAAACCCCCCCAACCGGGTCTATGATAATTTCTAATCTGAAAAAAATGTTACTGGCTTTTCAGATAAATTTCAAATACTTTTACACGAGTTTCAGAGAAAATTCACATGTTTTTCAGGCATCTGTGAAATCAGGTAAATTTTATCGAAATTTAAAAAAAATTGAATTTATCTGAAAAGCCAGTAACATTTTTTTCAGATAAAATTTACAGTCTCTGAATTCTGGGTGAAAGTCTCTGAATTTCCCCACTTCTCTGATATATATGATATATAAAATATATATATATATATATATATATATATATATATATATATATATATATATATATATATATATAGTTTCCCTTTCTTTGCAATCACTTGAATTTATGGACCGCAAGAGCTGTAGTTTGTGTAGCCGTGCAAAAAATTATACATATATCTGTTGTTTGTACACGATGCGTATATCCAAAAGTGGGATATAAAGCCCTTAGGTGCGGTGCGGTGCTCATCTCCGTTACAGAGCCCTGTACCCGTATTCATAAAAGTGCAAGCTCGGCTTTTTATCCTAGCTTTGAGCAAGCCCGGCTTAAAATCCCGGCTTTTCGTATTCATAAAACCAAGCTCAGCTTTTTATCCAGGCTTTTTGGTATTCATAAAAGCTGGGATAAAAAGCCGAGCTTATGGTATTCATAAAAATCAAGCTCGGATTATAATCCCGGCTTCCACGTATGTTTTATTGATTTTTTCATTATGAATAGAAAGCTCGGATAAAAAGCCAGGCTTGAACAAGCCTGGATTAAACAAAAAGCTCGAATAAAAATCCAAGCTTGCGCATAAGCCTAGCTTTTTATCCCGGCTTTTTCAAGCCAGACTTACGAATAAAAAGCCGAGCTTTTTATCTCGACTTTTATGAATACCGGCCCTGGAACGTCAGGGGCGCCACATCTACAACGACTATATACATCATGGACCATGGAGGGGGGGGCAACCCATACCCATCTGAAATGGGGGGGCTCCGGACCAAATGAGGGGCGCCCCCCCTTCTTATTAAAAGTAGGCCAGGGGCCCAAATCGCTGAGGGGGGAGGCAAAACCGCTGAGGTGAGAACCCTGGCCCCCCGGGACCCGCCTGGCTACGCCACTGGTTTTTTCATTAGCCCACCCAATCGCTGGTGCACTGCATAGTCCTTCAAGCGAGATTTATTTATAAAGCATTTGGGGGGATAATAGTAGCGTAGCCAGGATCTAGTTGAGGCTGCGGTCAACGTGCCTGTTTGTCCGAAACTTTTCCGAAGTTTTTCTGCCGGGGGGGGTGCTACATTTTTATCCGAGGGGGGGTATATCGCTGAGGGGGGGGGGCAAAACCGCCGAGGAGACGGGCCCGGGGGCCTGGCCCCCCACCCCCCCCCATGGCTACGCCGCTGACAGTATACACGCATGCATTTGCTGTCGCGAAAGGCAGAAAGAAGGAAAAGCTAGTTAGAGTTGCCGCTTTCGGGGGCCTGGGGGTAACCACCTTCAGTAAAAAATTACAGAAAATTTTGATTTTCAGGCCAAATTTGGTCAATTGGGGACGTAATCGGGAAATTTTTGGGTTGCCGACCAGTTGCGAAGCAAAGGCAACCCTTTTGTATCTGAAATGTCTGTTATTAATATTATTATTATTAATATTATTACAAGTTTAGTGCGTCGGGTATCTTAGGAATGTACTACGTAAAGCAAATAGACTGATAACCAAATATATAAAAAATGGAAAAAGTATCTGATTAAGTAGTATTTGGCGGAGATGCGGGGAAGACTTCCCCCAAAATTGGGTCACCAGGGAGAAAAGGGAATTCCCAGCAATTAAAGTAAAGAATTTTTCTTAAATCCTGGCCCAAAATTTTCGAAATTGGTACTTTTTGGCCAGACAAACGGTAAGCGGTATATACTTATTGCATCTCAATGTTTACTAATGAAATGAGAACACTTTCGTGGAATACATTTTGCTCAAAAAATCCTAAGTTGAAATTTGAAAAAAAACGACCCCCGGCTGGACTCGAACCAGCGACCAGAGGGGTGAAACGTCTCAATGCTAACCACTACACCACGGGGGTTACAGCAATGGTAAGTTAAAATCGGTTTAAAATATTTTGTTTGTATTATTTAACACTATGGACTGGTTCCAAAAATTAATTTTATTTCCATAAAAAGAAATAAGCTTAGGAGTTAACCGAAAAATAATGAGCGGGTTATGAGCTATCGTTTGGTATATTCGAAACTGGGTTTGGTACATTAAAAACTGGATTATTATATTTATCATTATGCTTAGGATAGTTTATATCCTATTAATTATTATTAATATTACAAGACTAGTGCGTCTAGTTTAGACTAGTTCGACCAAATCTAGATCCCGAAGTAAGTTATTGTATGACAATAAAAAAATTTTGAAATTTTTTTAAAATTTTGTTCAAAATTAAATTTTAATGCGAATTGATCGCATATGAGGTGATTATAGGTAGTCACCAAAGGGAAAAATTCCAGGAGCCATAACGTTTGTTAGGGTTACGGTATCGACGTGAAATTTGTTTTAAATGCTTGCGCTTGTCAAGAGCTATCAATTGATATGTCGCATGATGACGTAAACAGCGACAAATGGTCAGTATAAAAATAATAGTCATACGTGACTGGCCGTTGCGTCCGTAAACGTCATGTAAGGTATCATCCGAAAGCCCTTTCAATTCTGAGTTGAATGCTGTCAATTTTGTGTTTCTACGTCAAGGTTGACGCAAGTTATAAGGATTTCAATTTTTCCGAACTTTTGTTCAATACGTATATGGTGTGAGTAGTCGCGGAGGAATTTTTTCGAACAAAATGTTTTCGAAAAAGAACTTTTGGCCATAACTTTTTTCAGGGACCACGTAAATGATTCCGGTTTTCGTAGTTAGATAGAGCAGAAGAAGGGCTTTTATTTGATACCAAAAAAGCTACACGTTAACTCTGACTTATATACCGAAAAACGCAAAATAAAATTTTAGAATAAATAGATTTCAAATTTAGACCCATATTGCCGGCTCCATGGTCACTGATAGAGTAAAAACTGTTTTGTGTAAGGATCACAGTAATATGGCTGACTTCATGGAAGCATTACGCTTGTTATATCAATGGTAACACGGACGTTACGTAACATTTTTGAAAAATACTAAGTTTACGTAAAAATTGTTGACTCCATAACTTTTTTTAGCTAACTGGTAAAAAGTTCTAGTTTTCGGCATCAGTTAGGATATAAGAACAGCTTTGATTTGACACCATAAAAAGTATAGGTTACCGCTGACTTATGTGCCGAAAAACGGATGATTAGTTTTGACAATAAAATAACTCCAACTTTATTGACCTGGAACCAGAGAACCGGGTCACGTCCAGCACAATGTAAACTTGTTTCATGTTCAGAACATCAACGCCAACCCTTCCAGAGCCACCTCACCCTATTATTATAATTATCACAAAAAATAGGATAGTTTTAAAGATGGTAATTAATCCTTTGGCTTCTTATGTTGCCACTTTTTTGTGTGAAATGCTTTATGGATATAAACCAAACTTTGGTGGAAGGGTCCCCCCCTTGAGTGATTGTGCCCCCCACCTTGGTGACCCCGTGACCCCTCGGGGGGCCGGGTCACGTGACCCTCAAAATGAGGGGGTCCTCAGGGGTCAAATTTTCGAAATTGAGATTTTGATGTTTCTGGGGGTAGTTTGAGCTCCTGAACACGAATCCGAGGTCCATTTTTGCGTAGGACCTTCCTGGACCTCCCTATGACCTCCTCAGGGTACCCACCCTAGGGGGTCCAGGGGGTCCTCAGGGGTCAAATTTTCGAAATTGAGATTTTGCTGTTTCTGGGGGTAATTTGGGCCCCGGAACACGAATCCGAGGTCCATTTTTGCGTAGGACCTTCCTGGACCCCCCTATGACCTCCTCAGGGTACCCACCCTAGGGGGTCCAGGGGGTCCTCAGGGGTCAAATTTTCGAAATTGAGATTTTGACGTCCCTAGGGGTAATTTGGGCCCCGGAACACAAATCCGAGGTCCATTTTCGTCTAGGACCCCTCTGGACCCTTCCATGACCCCCCTAGGGCACCCTGCCCAGGGGGTCCCCAGGGGTCAAATTTTCGAAATTGGGATTTTGACGTCCCTAGGGGTAATTTGGGCCCCGGAACACAAACAGAGGGACCTCTACCTAGAATAGAGGGTCCTTTGCTTAGAATAGAGGGTCCTCTACCCACTGTCGGCAACCCGTTGATGTCACCCGACTTGTTATACACATTTTTAAAAATTGGTTAAAAACATTTTTAAAAATTGGTTAAAAAAGCTCACCGTCACCCATTGCTAAATTTAAATTTTTCCTTCAGCCTCAGTTGAAGTAAACATTTACCTACCCCACAGTTGCAATTTTAACCGTAACCACAGTAAACTTTAACTTTAACCTTACCCACAGTTAAACTTTAACTTTAACCTTACCCACAGTTAAACTTTAACTTTACCCTTACCCACAGATAAAGTTAAACTTTAACCTTACCCACAGTTTAACTTTAACCTTACCCACAGGTAAAGTTAAACTTTAACCTTACCCACAGGTAAATTTAAACTTTAACTTTACCCACAGTTAAACTTTAACCTTACCCACAGTTAAACTTTAACCTTACCCACAGGTAAAGTTAAACTTTAACCTTACCCACAGGTAAAGTTAAACTTTAACTTTACCTACAGTTAAACTTTAACCTTACCCACAGGTAAAGTTAAATTTTAACCTTACCCGCAGTTTAACTTTTAACTTTAACCTTACCCACAGGTAAAGTTAAACTTTAACCTTACCCACAGTTAAACTTTAACTTTACCCTTAGGTAAAATATTGAGAATACGATTTTACCTTCACCTTACCTGTGGGTAAGTTAGCCTAACTTTACTTGCAGGTAATTTTGAGAATACGGCCCCAGACTGAAGCGGGGGGGGGAATTATTTTCGATTCTAATTCGGTTCCTACCCCATCTTTTAATAAAAATTTAATGGTGTTAAAACCCTTAGGGATCGAATATGTCGGAAAAACGGCATTTTTTCGACTAATGCTCCGGAGTCCCCCTATATCCCCCAAACCTAGGGGGGGGGTCAAAATTGAACGCTCTTTCGAATTGGCTAGGCTAGAAGTTTGTAGGATGTAAGCTTTAGCTGGAAATCAAACTTTGTCCGAAAATTAAACTTTACATGAAATTTTTTGCGCAAAATTGGATTTAGTAAAAAATACTGAATCAAATTAAAACCTGCTGTTACCATTGAAAGAGCAACTTCTAAGCTACTAAGTGCTGAAAAAATTTTGTAAATCGGTTCAGGCTTTGAAAAGTTAAAGAACTTTTTCTGAAGGCACCAGGACCAAGGGCCCGTTGCACAAAACATTTATCAGTGCCGTGTTGCACAAAACACTGATACTTTATCAGTTATCAGTGAATTATCAGTAAACAGCGTTGCACAAAATTTGGATCAAGTGCAGTTGGGGGGGGGAAATAGTGGACCTATTTTTTGGAGTAGAGCACCTTGAGGGAAGCATTTTTTGTAATAGATCCCCTATCCACAAATTTGGATTTTCTGTGCTATGACCCCTTGAAAATTGCATTTTCAGTGTTTTTGGAAGTGAACGTAGGCCAAAGTTCGAAGCCAAAAATGGCTATAATCTTTATTTTTGGATAGTTTTGAGTCCGTTATGATGTTTTAAGGCATCGTCTAGGCTTAGTTGGCAGGATTCTCTAGGCTAAGCTGGCAGGATTTTTTCTGAAAATTTCGATTTTTTATTGCCTAAGCCTGAGCCTAAGCCTAAGCCTGAACCTAAGCCTAAGCCTAAGCCTGATACTAAGCCTACGCCTAAGCCTGAACCTAAGCCTAAGCCTAAGCCTGATACTAAGCCTAAGCCTAAGCCCCATACTAAGCCTAAGCCCTAAGCCTAAGCCCAAGCCTAAATTAAGGCCAAGATTGAATTTGGTCAAAAATTGGACGTTTCTGGCGAATTTGGCCAATTTTTCTGCAGGAACCCGGTCAAAGAGCCTTTGTTTTGATTCTAAAAAATTGTAATCAATAATGTGACACCATTCAGACACGATTAGAACGGAAAAAACAAGGGCTTTGGAAAAAAATTGCGAAAACGTCCCTCACTGAGGGTTCAAATTTCGGGGGGTCATATCTCAGAAAATCCAAAAAATGAAATAGGGGTTCTTGAAGCAAAAATGCTTCCCCCAAGATGCTCTACTCAAAAAAATAGGTCCACTATTTCCCCCCCCCAACTGCATTTAACCCCAAAATTTATTGATGACTGATAGTTATCAGTTATCAGTTATCAGTCTTATATGAAATGCATTGGAATTTATCAGTAAATTACTGATAAATTTCGTGCAACGCTAAACTGATAACTGATAATTGATAACTGATAAACTTTTGTGCAACAGGGCCCAGGCTGATCGAAGGATTACAGCACAGGTACGGTTCCGTAGAAACTCCGGGATATAGCTGAGAATTTTTTAAAAATATAAAGCTAATTAGGGTTTTTTAGTGTAGTAAAGTTATTCTTGATGCTTCTTAGCAAGGTTTTTCTTTAATTTAGGCCTCAGGCTTACGGCCGATTCACACGGTGCGTTTTTACCGCTGCGATTTTGACGCAAAACGCAAGCCGCAGGGTGTCGCAAGCGAAACGCACCGTCTGAACAAGCTTTGCGGCCTTAGTGCGTCTCGCAGGTCAGTTTGCTGCGTCTTTACTGTTTCAAAAAAATGAAAAATTGGTCCGCGAAATTTCTTCATGCCAACACGTCCGCAGCATCAAAACGCAATGAAATCGCAGGTCGAATAGCAGTCTGGCGTTTAAAACGCTGCGGCAAAATCAAGACGCAGGTATTCCGCAGTAAAAACGCTGCGTCTGTTCAGACATTGCGTTTTGCGTGCGGCAAGCTGCGTTTTGCCGCAGCGGCAAAAACGCTGCGGCAAAATCGCACTAAAATCGCAGCGTGTGAATCGGCCTTTAGGCTTAGGTTCAGGCTTAGGCGTAGGCTTAGTATCAGGCTTAGTCGGTGGGTCAGCAAAGGTTAGTCTTAGTTGCTGGCATCAAATAAAACAACCCTTGCTACTGTGGAATTGTAAAGAAAGCTGCACTTTTAAACCGAACTTGACTGTCAGTGCCAGCTTGGGGCTGAGCATCAGTGACGTTTTCAGATCGTATTTATGGCATTCGATTTCATTAGAAATCGCTACTAATGACTAATGATGCATATTTTTCTAGAAAAATGTAATAAATTTAATGTCTACGCAAAAAGAAACTAAAACTTTTGATATGTATGTAAGCTCAATTTAAGGTGGCACTCCTGAAATGTGGGTTTTGGCCATTATTTTGAAAACGCGCAAAAATAAACATGCATCGTAAGAACAAAAGTTGATCAGAAGTGAATTTCCTCTTCAATTTGATGTACATATCACATAAACGTTTTTGAACATTTTTGAGCAAATTTCGTCAAGAAAAATAGATTTTCACGGAAATTTTCACAAGCCAGCGCATTTACACGTATGTAATGAATTTGAAAGGCTGAAAAAGACTAGCAGTTGTGTTTTACTGAAACATAATTAAAAATTTTTGGTGTTTTATTGAGTGTGGTATAATTTTTTTGTGAACTAAGGCCGTGTTTACATTGAGCTTTTTTCAGCTGCTCGAGCCGCTGAAAAAAGCTGCAGCTTTTTTTCAGCTGCTCGAGCAGCTGGAAAAAAGCTGGAGCAGCTGGAAAAAAGCTGGAGCAGCTGAAAAAATGCGGATAAGTATGGCGGTCACTATACATAGACTAGCTGGTTCGTTGTCATGACAACGCTGCAGTTCCAGCTTTTTTTCAGCTGCTCTAGCTTTTTTCGCCGTTTCCGTTTTCTGAAAAAAAGCCGGAAATGGCGAAAAAAAGCTGCAGCTTTTTTCAGCTGCTCGAGCAGCTGAAAAAAAGCTCAATGTAAACACGGCCTAACGCAATACTTTCTGCATGAGACAGAAATATAGTGCGTGTGAATACAAACGCAAATTTTCGGCTTGCGATTTTAAAAAATTGGCTCAACGAAAAAAGGTAAATTTTTCACATAAATGCACCTTGTCATCTTCGAGCGGTCGCAAAATTTGCTTTTTGGCAAATCGATAGTATCTAAAAAATTTAGCCAAATCAATGTTTTTCGAAATTCGCGATTTTAGTGTTTTTCGATATATCAATCATTTTCATCAAAAATGACTTTTTGCGACCGCTCAATCACGTTGAGGCGAGCAAAATGAGCTATTGATTGTGCAACAGCTACTTACTTGCGAAGAGAAGTCGCAAGCCGATATTCCACTCACGTTTGGTCTACAGTGACTGCTAATTTGTATCAATCAACTTCATTTTTTGTATTTAGGCATACTTTTACACCAGCTTGCCATTGTGTATCTAAAATTGGCCCCAAACTGCCGTTTTTTGAAAAGACATTTCAGGAGCGCCACCTTAACTATGCATATTTCGCCTCTTTTTTTAGTTGGCAAAATTAAGATTTTCAGTAAAAATGAGCTGAATATGTTGCAAACAAAGCTGTATTAAGTATGTTATTATGTGTTAATTTATGACAATCAAACTTCAGGCTGACATTAAGTGCTAAAAATGAACTCAGCGCATGCGAAAACCTATAAAAACGTATTTTCACGGTGAAAAATATCAGTTTGAATTCCCCCCTCCGCCTCAGTTGCACCCCTTAAAATATCATAACGCACTCAAAACTATCCAAAAACAAAGATTATAGCCATTTTTGGCTTCAAACTTTGACCTACGTTCACTTCCCAAAACACTGAAAATGCAATTTTCAAGGGGTCATAGCTCAGAAAATACAAATTTACGGATAGGGGTTCTATTACAAAAAATGCTTCCCCTGAGGTGCTCTACTCCAAAAAATAGGTCCACTATTTCCCCCCCCCCCCCAACTGCACTTGATCCATTTTTTCTGAATATTTTCTAGGTTTTTTCTAGGTTTTTTTCTGGGTATTTTCTGGGTTTTTTTCTGGGTATTTTCAGGGTACTTCTAGGTTTTTTTCTGCGTTTTTTCTGGGTATTTTCTAGGTTTTTTTATGGGTATTTTCTTGGTTTTTTTAATATTTTCTAGGTTTTTTCTGTTTTTTTAGTTTTTTTCTGCGTTTTTCTAGGTTTTTTTGGGTATATATATTTTATATATATATATATTATATATATATATATATATATATATATATATATATATATATATATATATATATATATATGATGCCCTGAGACCAAAAAATGACGTTTGACATACATTGTCAACGTCAAACAGCTTTCTTGGTTAAAGCGGATGAACATTCGCGACAAATGACGAACGTTGGCCGGAAAATGACGAAGCATATTTTTTGTGTTAAAACTTCTGGAAGTCTATTATAATGCCCTGAGACCAAAAAATGATTCGAAAGCGTGAGAAAAAAAACGTTCATTTTTCGCGAAGGCTCGTCCACTTTCACCGACGAAGCTGTTTCACGTTGACAATGTGTGTCAAGCGTCATTTTTTGGTCTTAGGGCATTACAATAGACTTCCAGAAGTCTTTAACACAAAAAATGTGCTTCGTCATTTTCCGGCCAACGTTCGTCATTTGTCGCGAAGGACGAGCCTCGTCGTATGCCGACGAAGAGGGAACTTTTTTTGCACAGTACTGGTACTGCGCGTAAAAAAGTTCCCTGTTCGTCGGCGTACGACGAGCTTCGTCGTTCGCGAAAATTGACGAACGGTTTTCAATTTTTCACTTTTTTACATTGAAAATGTGTTTTGGAGCACTTTTGGAAAAATTTTTTGTTCGTCACTTTCCGGCCATTGTTCGTCACTTTTCGCGAACGACGAAGCTCACCGTACGCCGACGAACAGGGAACTTTTTTTGCACAGTACTGTACATGTAAATACACTGGCTTATATATAAAGTTATTTCCGCGAAAATCTATTTTTCTTGCTGAAAAAAGCTAAAAACTTTCAAATTTTTTTATGTTATATGCACATCAAATTGAAGGAAACTCAAGCCTGAACAACTTTTGTTCTTACCATGTATGGTTATTTTTGCGCATTTTCAAAATAATGGCCAAAACCCACATCAGGAGCGCCACCTTCATAATCTATATATTAAAATTGTCTTATTTTCATGTTAAAAGCATGTTAAAATTCTATTAAAAACATGTTAATTTTAGCAAGCGTCTTCCACAGTGAGCCAGCGAAGATATATATATAAGTAATCTGTTAAAAATCTGTTAAATGTCTGTTAATTATATACATCTTAATTTTCTATTAAAAATCTGTTAAAATGCAAGAAAAAAATTTGGAGAATTTTTCAATATTTAGGCCAAGTTTGGTCAATTGGAGACGTATATATCGAAATTTTTTTCGGCCCGGCAATAAAAACCATTGAAATAGGGGTTCTTGAAGCAAAAATGCTTCCCCTAAGCAGTAGCGTACCCAGGATTTCGCGAAGGGGGGGGGCTGAACTGATGGTCGACGACCGAGGGGGGGGGGGGTGAACGTGAAGCGCATGAAAGTACAAAACATGACGCGGCAGTCTGCAGAAGGCTTAGCTGTTTAGAATTGTTAAACCGATCGCATTGAAAAAAGTGTTACGCTACATATCGTGCAATCATAGTGGTTGCATTGGTCTGGGGGCGGCAGCCCCCAGAAGCCGAAGCTTTTTTAGATTTTTTTAAATAAGATTTGCGTTGAAAAAGCAATTCTAAGCAATAAAAATGCAATTCTGAGCAACCCTGGTCGTAAAATCAGAGTGGTTGCAGGGATCTGGGGGCGGCAGCCCCCAGAAGCTGGAGCTTTTTTAGAATTTTGAAATAAGATTTGCGTTGAAAAAGCAATTCTAAGCGACACTTGTCCAAAACCACAGTGGTTGCAGGGGTCTGGGGGCGGCAGGCCCCAGAAGCTGGAGCTTTTTTAGAACTTTGAAATAAAATTTGCATTGAAAAAGCATTTATAAGCCAGTGGCGTCCCCGGGGGGGGGGTAGGGGGACATCAGCCCCCCCATCGCGATTTTAGCCCCCCCTTCGCGATTTCAGCCCCTCCCCCTTTTTTCCTGTGGTCCCCCTTTGGTTTTATGACACGGCTGAAAAAAATTTCCCAATCACCGATCAAACTTCCAAAACTTTTCCAAAATTTTCTTTTGAGGTGATCTTAACGTGGTGCCCCTAATTCATTACTGCTCCAATGTATATGACTTATATCTGCTATGGTGTATTACAATGAGTATATATAAATTTGACAATACGTATGTTCATATACAAAAAAACCCAAAACAAACAAACCCCCCCCTTCTCATTAAAACCCCAAAAAAAAAAAAAAAAAAAAAAAAACAAACATATAACTGAAATTTCTGAATACGATGAATTCACAATCGACCAAGTATTTACAAAGTTATAGTCATTTCAAGTTGGTTGACAATGGCTGTCCTTAGACGTTCCTGAGCGGAGGCAAGAGGGCAGAAACTGAAGGGGATATAGGAGATACATATACCCACCTTTCGCCCAGAGCAAAGGAAACTTTTTTGGAGCCGCATAACAAAAAATTTGCCCTCAAAATCGAAAAAAATTTTCCAGAGGCGAGCAGCGCGCTGACTTTACTTCGCTTTGCGGTGTCATCTTGCTGGGGTTGTTCAATGTTCAGACAAATTTTTAAACAAGGTTGTCTTCCCCATTTAGTTTTTATGGCCCGGCCGAAAAACTTTTCCGATTCGTCTCCAATTCACTAAAGTTGCCTAAAAATAAAAAATTCTCAAATTTTTCCTGGGAGCGTCCGCCCCCAGACCTCTGCAACCACTATGATTTCACGACAAGTGTTGCTTAGAATTGGTTTTTCAATGCAAATTTTATTTCAAAATTCTAAGAATGCTCCAGCTTCTGGGGGCTGCCGCCCCCAGACCCCTGCGTCCACTCATTTTACGATCAGTGTTGCTTAATGCTTAAAATTGCTTTTTCAATGCAAACTTTATTTCAAAATTCTAAAAAAGCTCCAGCTTCTGGGGGTGCCGCCCCCAGACCCCTGCAACCACTATGATTGCACGACATGTTGCGTAAAATTTTTAAAATATAAATGCAATCACTTTAAAAATTCTAAAAAGCTAGACCTTCTGCAGAGTGCCGCTAACTGCGTGTGCGTTTCACCCCCCCCCCCCCGGTCTTCGACCGTCAGTTCAGCCCCCCCCCCCCCCTTCGTGAAATCCTGGGTACGCTACTGTTCTAATCAGCACTGGTCATAAAATCATAGTGTTGCACGGGTCTGGGGGCGGCAGCCCCCAGAAGCTGGAGATTTTTTAGAATTTTGAAATAAGATTTAATTGAAAAAGCAATTCTAAGCAATAAAAAAGCAATTCTAAGTAGGGATGTCGCGGATATCCGCATCCGCATCCGCGGATGATCCGCAACTTTTTGACATCCGCATCCGCATCCGCAAAAATTTAATGCGGATGTGCGGATGTTGCAGATTCGGCAAAAATTACTAAAAATGTAGAAAATCAGACGGCAATTTTGATTTTTGTGCATGTATATACCGATATTTTTGCTCTTAAAACGGTGGATTGATACTTTATTCTAGGCTTTTTCTCCTCATTGTTGGTTGCAATTCGCTCTTTTCTAAAGTAGGCTTCACAAATATTTGATATTGCGGGCATATTCTAACTGAATTTTGCATGTTTGAGAGAGACTAGTCTACAAACTTGTAAAGCAATAATTGTCAAAACAATATTATTGGTTTTTAACTTGCATGCTTTCGTAGATTAAAAAGAATAGACAAAGTACGTATAGTGATTATACACCAACCAAAACCAAAAGCATCAAGTAACCAGAGGGTCACGCCGATAGCCTTTGAGTTGGCATAAAGTTAACCAATATATAGCGTTTTAAACAAACTGTTGATGGCGGCGCATGGCTTAGAAGATATATATGTATAATGAATGCACAACTTTGATACAAACTGTTTTATCTAAGCCTCATTTCTTCATTCCTCATTTCATTCTTGCATTCATACTTGCTATTTTTAGTGTATTATGTATTTTTCGGAGAAAATTTTTTCAAAAATTTGGCTCATAACTTGTTTAGAACGTATTCGAAAAAGATCCGCATCCGCATCCGCGCGGATGTCAGAAGTCAACATCCGCATCCGCATCCGCATCCGCGGATGTCAAAAAAGTGACATCCGCGACATCCCTAATTCTAAGCAACACTGGTCGTAAAATCATAGTGGTTGCAGGGGTCTGGGGACGGCAGCCCCCAGAACTGGAGCTTTTTTAGAATTTTGAAATAAGATTTAATTGAAAAAGCAATTCTAAGCAATAAAAAAGCACTTCTAAGCAACACTTGTCCAAAACCACAGTGGTTGCAGGGGTCTGGGGGCGGCAGGCCCCAGAAGCTGGAGCTTTTTTAGAACTTTGAAATAAAATTTGCATTGAAAAAGCATTTATAAGCCAGTGGCGTACCCGGGAGGGGGGGTAGGGGGACATCAACCCCCCCATCGCGATTTTAGCCCCCCCTTCGCGATTTCAGCCCCTCCCCCTTTTTTCCTGTGGTCCCCCTTTGGTTTTATGACACGGCTGAAAAAAATTTTCCCAATTCACCAAAATTACACTGAAATTTCAAAAATTTTCCAAAATTTTCTTTCGAGGTGATCTTAATGTGGTGCCCCTAATTCATTACTGCTCTAATGTATATGACTTATATCTGCTATGGTGTATTAATAATGAGTATATATATAATGCTGACAACTATTATTGGTGTTTAGTTATATATTTTGGGTGGCTTTTAATTAAAAACCGTGCGGTGGGTGGAGTGGAGGACGAACATCCAAGGACAGCCCTTGTCACCCACGGTTTTTCTTCAATTTTTTCCAGTATACAATGTAGTTTTCAGGTTTGCTAGTCTCCTCATGGGCCAGTTTTTGGTGCTTTTTTCATCTAAATAAGTTAAAAGTTTGAAATAATATCAATTTTGCCAAAAAATCCATTTAGTAACAACGATAACGCTCACATATAAAATCTGAATCTCTGAATACGATGAATTCACAATCGACCAAGTATTTACAAAGTTATAGTCATTTCAAGTGGTTGACAATGGCTGTCCTTAGACGTTCCTGAGCGGAGGCAAGAGGGCAGAAACTGAAGGGGATATAGGAGATACATATACCCACCTTTCGCCCAGAGCAAAGGAAACTTTTTTGGAGCCGCATAACAAAAAATTTGCCCTCAAAATCGAAAAAAATTTTCCAGAGGCGAGCAGCGCGCTGACTTTACTTCGCTTTGCGGTGTCATCTTGCTGGGGTTGTTCAATGTTCAGACAAATTTTTAAACAAGGTTGTCTTCCCCATTTAGTTTTTATGGCCCGGCCGAAAAACTTTTCCGATTCGTCGCCAATTCACTAAATTTGCCTAAAAATAAAAAATTCTCAAATTTTTCCTGGGAGCGTCCGCCCCCAGACCTCTGCAACCACTATGATTTCACGACAAGTGTTGCTTAGAATTGGTTTTTCAATGCAAATTTTATTTCAAAATTCTAAGAATGCTCCAGCTTCTGGGGGCTGCCGCCCCCAGACCCCTGCGTCCACTCATTTTACGATCAGTGTTGCTTAATGCTTAAAATTGCTTTTTCAATGCAAACTTTATTTCAAAATTCTAAAAAAGCTCCAGCTTCTGGGGGCTGCCGCCCCCAGACCCCTGCAACCACTATGATTGCACGACATGTTGCGTAAAATTTTTAAAATATTAATGCAATCACTTTAAAAATTCTAAAAAGCTAGACCTTCTGCAGAGGGCCGCTAACTGCGTGTGCGTTTCACCCCCCCCCCCCCGGTCTTCGACCGTCAGTTCAGCCCCCCCCCTTCGTGAAATCCTGGGTACGCTACTGTTCTAATCAGCACTGGTCATAAAATCATAGTGTTGCACGGGTCTGGGGGCGGCAGCCCCCAGAAGCTGGAGATTTTTTAGAATTTTGAAATAAGATTTAATTGAAAAAGCAATTCTAAGCAATAAAAAAGCAATTCTAAGCAACACTGGTCGTAAAATCATAGTGGTTGCAGGGGTCTGGGGACGGCAGCCCCCAGAACTGGAGCTTTTTTAGAATTTTGAAATAAGATTTGCGTTGAATAAGCACTTCTAAGCAACACTTGTCCAAAACCACAGTGGTTGCAGGGGTTTGGGGGTTGCAGGGGCTTGGGGGCGGCAGCCACACATGGGCAGTGCCTACACCCAGCCTACACCGGTGAAGGCACCAACCTCGCAACCTCGCACGACCTGGCAGACCAACCTCGCAGCACTCGCCGGTCGTCAAGTTTTAAATGTTTTAGTGAAGCCAAGCAATGACGTATATAACCCACTCTAAAATTTCACTAAAAAGTCGTCTGCGAGGTTGTCGTAGGACAACGTCGCAACATGTCTGCGAGGTCGCTAGAAGACAACCTCGAAACATGTCTGCGAGGTTGCTAGAAGACAACGTCGCAACATGTCTTCGAGGTTGCCATAAGACAACTTCGCAACATGTCAGCGAGGTTGCTAGAAAAGCCAACCTCGCAACATGTCTGCGAGGTTGCTAGAAGACAACGTCGCAACATGTCTGCGAGGTTGCTAGAAGACAACGTCGCAACATGTCTGCGAGGTTGCTAGAAGACAACATCGCAACATATCTGCGAGGTTGCCAGAAGACAACCTCGCAACATGTCTGCGATGTTGTTAGAAGACAAATATGTTCACGTATGTTATGTTATGAGTTATGCTCGAGCCTGGATTCGTTCTGGTGGGATGAGAACAGATGATCACACCAAAAAACGAGTTAAGCCTAGAAAAGAACTGCCGAAGAGCAATTTATTTTAACATGAAATTAACTTACTACAAATTATAAGGGTACTTATTCATAATGTGTACATATTTTGGATTTTTCACTCAGCAGCCTTGAGGATTTTTTCCCTCTTGTCTTGTCCTCTTGTCTTGTCCTACTTTCTAAAACTTCTTAGGTTTAATATTTCGTCCTCAGAAACGTACATAACGTTAAGGAGCTAGGTTTTTTGCCTCATCGGCTCATAGTGCTGTCTGTAAAACTATAACATATACATGTGTATGGTGTCACTGTGTCTGTAATTAAAAAAGCGTGTCTTAAAAAATTTTCAAACCTCTGCTCAGCACCCCCCCCCCCGGAACGGCTGCAGGCAACCTCGCAAAGGTCGGAGCTGGTGTAGGCTAGAATTTGGGAGTCTGCCCATGTATGGCCCCCAGAAGCTAAGGCTTTTTTAGAATTTTGAAATAAAATTTGCATTGAAAAAGCAATTCTAAGCAACATTGGTCGTAAAATCATTGTGTTGCTGGGGTCTGGGGGCGGCAGCCCCCAGAAGCTGGAGCTTTAGAGAATTTTTTATTTTTAGGCCAAATTTGGTAAATTGGAGACGTATTGGACATTTTTTTTTGGTTGGGCAATAAAAACTAAAGGGAGAGACAACCTTGTTTAAAAATTTGCCTGAACATTGATCAATGCAAAGGTGCTCTACTCAAAAAATAGGTCCACTATTTTCCCCCATCTGCATTTAACCCGAGGCCCAGTTTGGATGTGGTAAAAAATTGAACGTTCTTGGTGTATTTGGCCAATTTTTTGGCAGGGAAATGGTCAAATTCAAATTGCCTCTAAAAAAAATTTTAAACATTATTCCGACTTATTTAAACACGTTTAGAACGGAAAAAACTGGTTTCCAAAAAAAAGTTGCGAAAACTTCCCTTGAGAAACGAGAAATATATACATACGAGAGATATATAAATAACGGGAGAAATTATAATTTGAAATAAATGTAAAATTTAACAATATTTCACTGTAATTTCTACAAATTATTACTCAGAATTCAACAAAAGATCTGCTGCAGTGCTGCATTTCAGTAAAATATTGAAATTTTTTCAACAAAATATTAACAAAATTTGTACAAAAATCTGAAACTGATTTCAGCAAAGAAAGAAAAAAAGAAAAATATAATTTGAAAAGTCAGCAACATACAAATTGTGTTATATATGTTTGTTTAGGCATAGGGAACATGTAACAAATCAGCAGAATTTTTACAAGAGTATATAACAAGAAAGACGGTTAAAAAACATTAAGCAACATCTGAAATCTTTCTCGGCCAAGAATGGGCGTGGAGGGCCAGTGCTGGTCATCTAATACTTGTCCTTTTAAGAAATATACCCAAGTATTGAAAACGATCCGATTATATGGAATACAAGGACTACCCGAAGCATACATGGGCAAGGTCAAAGGACTTAGCCTACACCAGCTTTTTTTCGTGCGTGGGTCTTTTTGTTTTAAAAATTTACGATTGTAGTGCTTGAAGCGCATAAGTAATTTCTAATAGTTTTACCAAAAAGTGCTTTACCGCTGAAACAAAAAGAAACACGCGATTTCATTACGAAAAGAACGAATTGCATGCATCAAGTACAGCGAGTAGTCACAAAAATCACGCCACCTGTTTTCTTTTAGAGTTTAGGCCAGACTTTAGTTGTTGATAATTTCTTCTGTCTAACATGTGTTTTTGTCTTCACTCCAAGCATGATCGAAACACTGATATTTTTTAATTCACGCAGCATTATATGCAAACGTAGAGAAACTTACACATATTATGCATTAAATTATACGTACAGTGAGCTTTCGGAAGGCAAAAACCTTTTATGAAGTTGGCATAGTCAGGATTTTTCTAAAAAGGGGGCACCTTTAAACTTTTTTAGTACTCACTATTGTGGGTTTGCGGGCGTCGAGCCCAGAATGCAACAACTTCTACAGTTTTTGGCAAAGTATGGTTTATAGTGGTGCGGGAAAAGTTTATAGTAGTTTATAGTGGTGTTTATAGTGTGCTCTTGTAGACATGCATAGGCTTTGACGAAAAATAAGAAGTAAGGAATAGTATATAAGCCAGACAGGTCCAGGGGTCAGGGGGCGGTAGCCCCCAGGAAAAAAGTTAGAAAATGGAGTCAGTCAATATGCTCCCGCTTCCAGCGTGGGTCTTACTTACGGAGTCAGTCAATACGTTCACGCTTCCAGCGTGGGTCTTACTTACGGAGTCAGTCAATACGTTCCGATTGGCAGCGTGGGTCTTAGGGCCGATTCCTTTACCGGATTAAAGGGTTAATTATAATAATCGGACTAAACGATTTAAAAATTAAGGTTAAAAATGCCATTCCAAAACCTCCGGATTAAACGGACTTAACTTCTAGCGCGCTGCTTTTTAATCGAACTAAACGGACTTAACGATGTACGCTAATGTTAAGCGTGCATGTCAAGTCCGTTTAATCCAGCGGAAGTTTTGGAATGGGGTCAGACTGAAAGTTTAGCCGCTGACTTATTTTAACTCGTTTATACCGATTTTTCATTCGAAAATGTCAGACTAAAATAAGTCCAGTCCGTTTAATCCGGTAAAGGAATAGGCCCTGAGTTTACGGAATCAGCCACTGTAGTCTGTCGCTTCGCTCAGCCACTGGAGTCTGTCGCTTCGCATCATCTGGCTCGGGTCACTTACTCAGTTATTGCGCTTCACCCACCCTTGTACCCTGCGTTGGTCCCTTACTAACCCTTGCGTGGGTGCGAGGTGTACAGCCTACACACAGTGTAGGCTGGGTGTAGGCGTTGCCCATGCGTG
>JASANF010009770.1:0-29290 GCA_030248245.1 Trissonchulus sp. WLG1_4
GGTTGAGTGCTACGCTACTATAAACAAAGAACGGAAGAGCAGATTGCTGAGATCAAGAGTCCGTAATAGCGTCTCACTCTATATAGAAGAGTGAGACACTCTCCAGCCTGCCTGTGTTCTAGCAAAGGCAGATGCGCTGGTCGTTTTCAGGCTACATGTTGACATTTTATGCAACATGTGGCTGGCCAATCAGAAGCAAGCTCCTATTCTCTGATTGGCCAAAGGCCTGTGCACGTGCTCCAATCATAAAACGAGATAGGGGTAAAAGGTCAATAACTCATTATTCATTTATAGTCTGCTTGCAAAAACATTAAAATGGTGAGCAAATACCTTTGGGGATATTTTGGCAAACTGTCAGCGAAATTGATTGAGAAGCTTTTGAGAAATTCAGAAAAGTTTATATCTCAAAAGTTTCTCAATCAGTTTCGCTGAAAGTTTGCCAAAATATCCCTAAACGTATTTGCAAACTTTTTTTAATGTTTTTGCAAGTAGACTATAAATAAATAATGAGTTATTAAGCTTTTATCCTTATCTTAATGCTTATCAACGCATCAGCGATTATGTACTAAGTGTGTTACGCAGAGAATCTACGCGCTGATTGGCCAGCCACATGTTGCACAGAATGTCAACATGTAGCCTGAAAACGACCAGCGCATCTGCCTTTGCTAGAACAGAGGCAGGCTGGAGAGTGTCTCACTCTTCTTCTATATAGAGACGCTATTATGTACTCTTGCCGAAATGACGTTCCGTATTCAACAAACAGAAGCTCCGAAAAATTTTGTCAAACTATAGTCATTTACACCGGATTGCACCAACAAAGAATAGCTCGAGTATGGAATTCACTCGAGAATAGCTCAGGAATAAAATAAGTTTTCACTGCACCAACATTTAAGCTCGAGAATAGTTATTCTCGAAGTTAGGGAATAACTCAAGAATAGTTTAGGGATAGCTAAGGAATAGCTTAAGAATATGCAAGTGCATATGTGCAACTTATTTCTCATCTAGACCAAGAATAGCTGAAGAATAACCTAATAACTTTTGTAAAAAGTAACCAATTTCAAAAATTTTAACAAATTCATGTTTATTGAGCTTATAGATTGTTTACTTAGCACGAAAATAATTAAAGAAAAACGTTTGAAAATGTTAGTTTTCGGGTTTCGTTCATCATCAGGTTACTGACTTGTGTGAAGTCGACGCGCTTTCGGTGAGCGGACGAGAAACAAATTTGCTCTCATAACGAATCTGTGGGCGGACCTTATTCCGGCTTATTTTCGAGCTCAATTGTCTGTCTGCTAGGCTGTGATTGGATAACAATGATGTAGCCAAAGTTTTATTGGACAACTAGAGAATATGTTATTCTTCAGCTATTCTCGAGAATAGTTATTCTAAGATGATTTGCAAAAGTTTCATCCGTAATAGCATAGCTTTTCAGTTTCACCCATAGCATTAGCAAACACCGCATATAGCACTTTCAATAGAAATTATAGCGCAAATAGCACAAATGGCACTTAGAAAAGCGCTATAGCGCATATAAAGCTTATAATAAATTCTCTAGCGCTTATAGCGCGATTAGCACATATAGCGCATAAGAAAAGCGCTATAGCACATTTCGTGTTCGCTTACAGGCATTCTTTACCCTTCTTCATTATGTTGCATGTTTTAATAAATTTGCTGCTTTTAGTAATTCGGCCTGATTTTCGTTTAAAGGATACTTGTCATCCTTACTTTCGACTAATTTTTATTTCAAATCTTTTGATCAAGCAGTGGCGGATTATGAAACTTGAACACAAATATTTGGCCACACTTATAACTGAAATTTCGTCATTTATTTTCTATCAGATTGTAATGCATATTGAAATTTATAACTCTGTGAAATTTTAAAAACAGATTGCGAACGTCGATATTTGTGGTCAACCGATAGTTTCGATAATGAGGACAAGGTATCGTCAGAAACCGGACAAGAAGAAACCGGGAAATCTGGATCAGATAGTCAGTCGGAAGCGCGGTTAAAAGCCACGCCGTCAAATTTTTTGATGCAGCCGACTGAAAGCATGTGACTGACTCGGATTATGATGAGTCTATGGATACTGCTAAGCCATAAGAACGTTTGCCAAGCTTCCGATCCTTTTTTTTCGGTAAAAAAATTGTGTCAATTTGACGCATCGATTTCCTGTGCAGATTTGTGTTTCTGGCATATTGCCTTAAAGCAAGCTTGGGAAAACGGTCCGTGACGCGGTTATTCAAGCTGTTTGGGTTGTGCTAACGAAAAACGATACCACTGCAGTTTTTTTCTTCAGCTAATGCGTACTCCGATTCCGTCGTACTTAACCGAATGTTTTCTTATAAAAATAGTGCAAGACATTTTGTCGGTTCCGTACCTGACGAGTGCTAAACTTCGTGACTCCATAGCCGCTCTATTATAACCAGAAAAAATTGTTTATTATCGTTACCCGGCTGAGTGGAAAGTCACTCCTTAAAATCGCAAGTCATTCCTTAAAATTAGTAATTAGTAATTAGTAAAACAAGTAAATATTGTTTTCAGTGCAAAACTATCTCAAGAAATTGATTTCGTGTTTGCCGACTTATCAGACAATCCTTAGTGTTGACTTATGAGACAAACCTCGGTCAACTGACATCGCCCATGGACTCTTTTGTACGATTTAACTGTCAAAACGACGCAATGCTTTTAAATATGACCGACTCGTAATTTCGACAAATTGAGTCTTACGGCAAACCCAATTAAAAGTGAATCCCGGCCTATACATAATTAGTGCACGGCGTGGGGTAAAAAATCACTGCTACAACTCTGTTAGAGCAGCTGCCACTACTCTAGCCAAACTGTACTGCTTTTCAGCTCGTGCTTGGAAGGAATCATGCAACAAACTTGGAATATCTGAACACTATTTTTGAAGAGTATAGATTTTTATTCAGTCGTGTATTCGAATTATTCCGAAAACTAGTGAACTACGTTTTGGTTTTGCTGCTTTGCCGAGTGCATCGCTTCGCAAAACGCGTAATTCCTTGCCGTAACTAAATCACGAAGGCGGCGTTCGAAACATTTCGCTTGATTGAACCGGCAAAAAGAGCCTAGCCCCGGACAGTTACTATCTGAGTTCGGAGGGCGCCAATCACATATTTACATATATTGTTTCCGTGACCCCTCAACTGCAACTGTTCATGTTCCCCTGACTCCGTGAGGACACGGAGCAAAAAGGGGAGTTATGCAACGAATTGACTTAAAATATTGTAACTAACTGAATTTTACATATAACTGAATTATACAAACAATTGTTTTAATCATTCATTACGGTAATTCTAGTTATGAATTGTTAAATTTCAGTTAAAATTTTACCTTAAAGTCAAATAACAACGTCCGCTCCTATTATTTTGTGTGGCTGCGTTCTCACAGCATGTGGTCGCCAATTTCTTCCTATATAAGCTTAGTTTTGTTTCGTTTTAAACGTTTCTTGCCCCACTTTTTTTCTTCTCACTCCTTCAAAAGTTTTTAAGTCAAAACCGTGTTAATATCTGGGTGTAGTAGCATATATTAATTGTTAAACTAATGCAACCATGGTAAAATACTACAGTAACCTACACCTAACATCCACACATTTTCAACGATCCTATATATATATATATATATATATATATATATAGATATATATATATATATATATATATATATATATATATATATATATATATATATATATATATATATATATATATATATATATATATATATATATATATATATATATATATATATATATATATATATATATATATATATATATATATATATATATATATATATATATATATATATATATATATATATATATATATATATATGTAATCTGAAAGCTTACCGAAAGCGTTCTTTTATACCATACTACATAATTGTATAGTAAAATTTTACCTTTTTTAACTTTTTTTATAAGTTCTGACTACTGAGGTATTTATGATATTGAGGTATCTTTATGCTTTTACATAGTAGTTTACCTTGGCCTGTTGAAAATTTTTTATTGTACATTTGCGGTAAAGCAAATAGGCATTAAGAGTGAGTTCCGATAAATATTTGGCCAAGTCGGCAATTGTAACTAGAAACAATGGCAATCCAATCATTGCATAAATGATGCAAAATAATCGCCCACTGAAACCAATTGGGGCTTCATCACCATAACCTTAATAAAACAAGTAAATCAATAATAAATGTTAGTTATGAGCAAAAACAACAGTATACTAACAACAACAACAATAACAACAACAATATGCATTCTACCTTCCATGTGGGCGAACGTTTTCAAATTTCATTGGCATATATGCCGTCTACCCTAAGGAACAAGCTACTAAGTACGTATAAATTGTAAAGTATAAAAAAATTGCATCGCAATCAATAACAGCTACAATCACTATCAGCAAAATCAGGGTGAAATATTAAAATATGTTCATGCAAGCTGAAACAATATAAACTTTGAATACGCCTGCTTGTATATTTCGTGACGTAATATATGCTTCGCAATTGCGTTTTGTCGGCAACCGTAAGTAGTGTTTGATCTTTTCATAAAACCGCCTATCAGTAACTACACAACTCTGATGCCATATACCATAATCTTACCCAGTGAGGCCACAGTACTGACCATTCCAAAAATCATATTGACAAAGCTATAGTCCGGTTTCTGCCACAACCAACGGTGATTGTCTTGATATAAGTTGTACATACGATCTACGTACTCATCGAAACGGTCATTAAAGACCGTTAGACTTATATTTTTATTTGAATGCATGGCATTAGCCCAAAGATCCTAGAAAAAAAATTGCTTTCATTGACTTTTTAGGAACATCAAACAGACGACAAACATAAAAAACCTCTCAAGATTGACTAAATTCCTAACTGACTAAGTTCCTTTAAATTTTAAACAATTATGCTCTATTAACTATTAACTAATAAGCATTAAATAAAAGCTGGTGTAGCAAATTATTTTTTGGAACTGATAATTTATCAAACGTTAAATTTTCAAATAATAAATATTTAAGCGACCTCTAATATATCGTTTTCTTCTGTCATCACTTCGTTTTGAAACTGCTTAAAGGTATTTTCGGCGATTTGAGCTTCCAATTTTGTAAAAATCAGGGCGCCGCCAACCAAATACGCAATTCGCAAAATCTGAAACAAAAATGAATGATTAAAATACTGTACCAGATAGTGGAAATTAGTAATTGTCACGTATGTATGTTTCATTCAAATAAGAGGGTGTACTATCAACAGATATTTAATAAGAATTCAAGTTCGTTTTAAAATAGTTTAATTGTGTTTCAATGGCGTAAGCAGTGATGTATTCGGGTAAATAAAGCTTGCAAGAATGATTTTTAACCTAATCAAAGTTTAGCTATAAGGATTAGCTTTACATAATTCAAGTGAACATTTTATGTCATGCCATTCTGTGAACATGTGTTTGTATGAACTTATTGTAATTTGAATAAACGTGAGATATGTCCAACTTATGGTGACTCACTAAACCCATTTTTAATGGGTTGGTGGTTGATTCTACACTCATTCCTTTTATGCAACACTCTTGTGCTAGCTTAATGTTCGATTGGAGAACAATTATCAACAGCTAAGCAACGAAATATACAAATAAGGTAAATTCAAAGTTCTCACCATTTGTTTTAGTGGAGATGGTGTTACGACATCACGTATTGACATCAAATTTTTGTTAACGCATACACGAAACATTTTAAGCTTCGAAAAATTTCTTAAAAACTTAATAAAAACTTAAATTTATTTTGTTAAGCTTCGAAAATTTCAGAAAAAGTAATTTTCTTGATTAAAGCTCTAATAGGCTTTTTAATGATTAATTTAACTCGAGGTCTTTTGGCCTTGATTGAACTAATTTCAGCCCAATTCAGCAGGATAACCAAAATTAGCGAAATGAGTTGGGTTTAATTCAAAACCCTGAAAAATTTACTAAAAAAACTTCCAGCTTTAAACCAGTATACCTGCTAAAAAACCAGGCAGTGAAACTTTGTAAACAAGTTTTCAATCATCAGTGTTAAGTGTGTCACAAATTTACACTCTGGCTGATTCTCGCTGTGCATTGTATCAAGACTTTGACAATCTACACGCTAATAATTTTTATCCTTTATGACTTACTTCAAGCAGCACGTTGACCATGTTTCTTCCTTAGCTCAGAACTGACAACCTCGGTTTGTGGAGGTTGGAAAAATGAATTAGAAAAAGCCTATTGTGATTGCTTTAACTAACTTTGCAAGCTATTTTTCAAACTGACATTTTAGATAAGGAATAATGGTGCAGTTCAACACGGCGGGGATTAGGAAAACTGCTCCACATACGCTTCAATAATTATAAAAAGCTAAGGCTTTTGGACGGCTGGGGCCGTTGCAAAGGTGATTTGTTATTTGGTCCGAGGGTCATGAATTAAAATTAGTTGCTAATAAGACTCCAAATCATTACTCGGGTAATGTTAAGACTGCCTTTTAAAGGTCACATTTTTCTGGTGGGGAAGGGAATATTAGACTGGCCGATAGGATAAGGCGCATTTTGCCGGCTATAAAATTTTGGGTTGAATGGAACCAGTGTTCATTCGGTCTACTCATTTATCATGCAACAGATTAATGATATTTTTTAATTAAAAGTTAATTACGTTAGTTAACTTTAAGATCATTTACACATTAAAAATATAAAACTTTAACCAAAGGTCATGCCTTATATATATATATATATATATATATATATATATATATATATATATATATATATATATATATATATATATATATATATATATATATATTTTTTTTATATATATAATTTAATAAAATATTCCAAATCGATTTTTAAGAACTAAAACCAAATTTCAAACTGTTTTCAACTTGGGCAGGCCAAATGATTAGCCAAATATCTACATACCGTGTCCGGTTCTGTTGGTTTAATATCGGATTTGGTTCCGGCCTTATCTAAGGGGCATGACGCTTCCATTACAACAGAATTAAATCGATGACAACATTGACAAACAATAGTTATTATTACCGACTCTCCGGTAGAAAACCTCTCGAGTTCTTCTAAAGCGTAATAGCCCGTTCTCCATGGAGCCACTACAGGTTTCTTCAATTCCTGCATGCCTAAAATTGGAAATGAAATAATAACTTCTAAACCTACTACCAAATATTATTCAACTAAAAAGGGGGCCCTACATTTAAAATCATGGTAATCGAATAGAACTAAGGTGTTAACATTGTGTAGGATACAAAGTTGTCGAGCTGTGACCAGAATATAGGTATATCTGTAAAACCAGTTAATAACAAAAACGCATTTAAAAGGTTTTAATGGGGTTTTCAAAGAAGAAAACATTTGATACAAACTTTGTCACACACTATTTTGGAAAAAAATTTATTGACCTAGCTTGTTTCTTTTAGCGGTGAACTATAGAGCCTGTTTGAATTGCTCCAAACCTAATTCTTGCTTTTCAAGACCCATTTATTGAGATGTCTGAAAAATATTTATCAAATGTTCAAAGTTTAAGTTTTGGTTGTCAAAGAGTGCTCTTTATCTGACATAAAAAAGTGAATTTATTTTCACCACAGAATGTGTTTAGATACACTCAGTTTGTGTATTATAACTAACGTTTTGTTTACGTACAATATCTTTTACGTACGCGGCTAAAGTATCCTTTAAATAAACCCTTACGAATGAATTCATGAATTGACTCAAAGTATTGGTTTAGGTTCCACTATTCAATGTTATATGTTCCATTCTACACTTCAGCAGCTAGTGTAATCTTAAGACAATGCTGTTGAATATTGTTAACTTGAAAACTTGCGCAAATTTGAACGGCATTTTATTAACTGAATTGGATTAACTAGATTAACTTGATAACATATTTAAAATTATCACTTAAATTTATTAAATTTTCAAGCACATGCAGATAAATTTTTATAAACTTTCTTGTATTTGATGATTCAATCCTATCCCATGGTGAGAACGCGCTACGTGTGTTTTTGTGCTTTTACATATAAACTGGATAGTGCTGAGCACAAAAACGCAAGAACACCAAAAGCATTGTAAAAAGCACCATGCACATCTTCAACAGGATTCCAAAAAATTTTTGGGTGAAAAACAATTGTAAAAGCGCGAAACACAAAACACAAAAACACAAGCAAAACCAAAATTTTTTGACATGAACAGAAAGGCACCAAAGCTAGGTGAAAGCACAAAACACACACATGAAGTGTATATGAACCGGGATTACGGCGACGCGTAAGAACTATTTAAGACCTCTGCTATAAAAGCAAACTATTCCGTGTGAAATGCTGTTAGGTAGGTAGTCAAATTTGTGTGGTCGTTTTGTGTACGTAGTTAGCGATAACAACTACTCTCACTGCAACAATGTGCAACGAAACCAGTTTTAGCAATGTTTTGTAAATTGTTTCTCAACGTTTCGGAACCAAGAAACGTACTCGAGATTCCTTGGACTCTTCCAAGACTCTTTGACAAAACAAAGGTACAACATCAGCGGTTGCAGATATTAACAACTAATATGAATAATATTTTGTTTATGCATATACTAACTATTTGTTTATTTCGAATAACTTTGCAAAAGTCAAGTAACTATCTTACTATGTCGTGCCCACATGATCCAATTAGTATCAATAATTGATAGACAAGCAACGCAACAGCCGCCTAAAATAAAGAAAAACAGTCGATTAAAGGTAGATTTTTACTTAGCTACTGGTTCAACTGGCAAAATTGCTAAATAATCACGCCACCAATGGTGTTTAAGATCAGATTGTGGGCTGTGGTGTGATTATTTTGTAAATTTGCCGGCTGAACGGACATACGGCTATTAAGTATGAATCGAGCCCAAGAGTACGCTTATGGCAAAGAAATATATTGCTTGTACACACTGGACAGCGTGATGAGTCGAAATGTTGAATATCTTATGTAAAGTAAAACTTTCTAGTACAATAGTATACATAAAAAAACCTCTTTTTGACTTCAACTTGACGTTTGGTTATTTAGAATATTTATGGTTGCTCAGTGTCTAAGCAAATGATATTTTATAGTGTGAGAAAAACTTCACGTTCTCAAAAAACAGACACTTATTTTGTCCTGCTCCAACAATGCAGCACAAATTACATCACTGTGCCAGTCAAAATTTGCCTTCAAGTGGTCACTATGCGCTTAACAGAAGTCTGAAGGGTTGGCTAAAATTACAGCGGCACGGGTTTATTAGTTTGCGGAAACGTTTGTGGATACTATATATGCACAATCGGATTACTAGAAAATAAAACAAGCACTTTTGCTAACGATGGTATAAACTATTATACATGAAAAATGCTAAAACACGTTTTTAATGAATGTCAAGGAATACTTTGACAGGATTACCAACATATTTTGATCCATGCGGGAAACATCACTTTTTAAAAATCAATTAAAACTCGTAAAAAATCGAAAATTGATCAAAAAACGCTTGCAATTAGCTGCAATGGCCGCCTGAGTGCTGATTAGTGCACGTGCACAGGCGTCTAGCCAATCAGAACATCATCTAGCTCTAGCCTCTGAATAGCCGTATGCTTGTTAAAAGGGGTAGTGCCGCGAAAGCAGTGTACTTTGTAAAATTGTAGAACTTCTTCAGTGAAAGGTAAGACATTGTTCATTTTATATTTTGAAAATCTACATTAAAGCAAATATTTTCGCCAAGTTTCAGCAAAATTGGTGCAGTGAAGTCGCAAATTTCAAAAAATGACGTTTTGAAAACCTATTCATATTAGATGATAATTTGGTCACAATTATTATTCTTGTTGTTTAATTTATTTGTAAGGTTTAAAAGGACATATTATGTTGTAATTTACATACGCACACACAATTTAGAACAAACTGGTGTAGCGGCTGCGGAGTAATACCTGTTCAAACTGTGAAGCTGTACGTAAACTGTGAAGTACTCACTCACAGCAATAATACTAATTTGTGAAAAATCCAGAAGCCCATTCTCAATTCTAAAGAATAAAGAAAAACGAACCTAGATTTTTTATTCGTATTTATGATCAATAATTGTGCGTTGACACATTATGCGAATCTTCACATCTCTTCAATTATGCGAGTCTTCACAAGCTGGCGAATCTGATAGCTTGTGTGATTTATTATTCTTTGCTCTTTTATTTCCACATTGTGTGATGTCCGGCTTACAAATAATGATTGGCCCAAGCAAAAGTACATAAACATGACAAAAGTACATAGACATTCAATAAAAGTACATGCTTTTCAATCCTAAAAGGGGCAGGGTTCCTCCCCAGAGATGTTCATAATATATCATCACACGCATGAGAAGAAGAAGAAGAAGAAGAAGAAGAAGAAGAAGAAGAAAAAGAAGAAGAAATTTACTTCAAGAAAAACACAAAGCTGGCATATCGTCCAAAACAAACACAAGCAAATAAAAAACAAAAATATCGTCACATAATAATAGAAAACAGAAACAGAAAAAGGAAACAATACTGACTAAACCAAAATTATCATCAGAAAAAAAATAAACACAAAAAACGAACGCAAAGACAGGCAAACAAAATAAAGCAAAGGAGAACAACTTAATAACAGGAAAACACTCATGTAGCGAAATTAATATAACAATGTTCGAACTCCCATAATCTAGTTTTAAATGTCACAATGCTAGGTGCACCCACAACAAAAGCAGGTAAGGCATTCCAGGCATGAACCACACGATTAGACAAAAAATGTTTTCTGATATGTAAGCGAAAACGGTCATATATCATCTTGAATGGATGTCCAAGAAGATTTTCACACGTAGAAAAGGAAAAAAACTCAGAGGGGTCCAGAACAGTATGACCATAAAGTACTCTGTAAACAAACATCAAATCTTTCGCCAGTCGTCTGACAGAAAGACGCTTAAGACCTAAAATACTACACTGTTGAGAATAGGGTAAGTGTCGTAAAAAACCAAACGAGTTACAGAAACGTTTTTGTATACACTCTATTGCCAGAATATTTTTCTTAAACCAAGGAGACCAAACCTTAGTGTTATACTCCAGAATAGGTAGGACGTAGGTAGTATATAGTAAAACTCTGATAGAGGAGTCACTACATTGAGTGTTGTTAAGTAAAGGAAACAAGGAAGATGAGGCTTTTTTACAGCATTTGCCCACTTGCAGGGAAGGTTTCAGATTGTGAGAGACAGTTACACCTAAGTCATTACAGGACAATATCGAGGTAATAAGATTGCTACCAATTGAATAAACATGACGCGTGTTGTTTCTACCAAGGTGAAGGCAAAAGCATTTCTCCGCAGCCACTGTTAGCTGCTACTTATCACACCATGAATCAAATATATTCATCGCCGTTTGCAACACGTGTGCTCTGTTTAAACCAGAAGCGAACAATTTACAATCATCAGCATAGCACAAACTGCTAACTGAACCTAATGAATCAACAAGATCATTCACATACAACAGAAAAAGAACAGGACCACAGACAGAGCCTTGTGGAACTCCGCTAACCACCGGAGCCCAATCCGAAAAAGATTCATTTATTCTAACTCTTTGTTTACGCTCACTCACAAAAGCCATAACCAATTCCAGAAACTTACCCCCAAACCCGAGGGCGCTTAACTTCAATTTGAGTTTAGGCCACGAGACAGAATTAAACGCTTTCTTAAAATCTATGTAAATAACATCCACAGGGTTTTTTAGGTCTAGTTCCCGAGTCCACACATTAAAGCAATACATTAAGTTGGTACATGTAGAACGTTTAGGAAGGAAACCATGTTGACCTTTGGCAAAAATAGAGTTATCTAAAGAAAAGTTCAATAGATTTTTCCGCAGAATGGAATCCAACGGTCTACAGGCCTCACAAGTTAGAGATATATCCCTATAGTTATCTGGAAAGCTAGAAGATCCTTTCTTTTTGAATACTGGAATAATATTGGCTCCTCTCCAATCGCTAGGAATGGTTCCAAGTTGATAACAAAAATTTGTAATAAAATAAATGGGGAATGCTAACTCAGCTGCAAAGGTTTTATAAAATAAAAATGGAATTTCGTCGGGTCCTCGCACCAAACTGCCCCGAAGTTTGTACAAGTGTTCAAATATATCTAAAACATCAAAAGAAATCTGGTGCAAACGTCCCTGTGACATAACACTAAAGTCTGACCAAAAAAGGTTGAGTCACTTCATGTTTTGCTTGTTGCATAAAAATGGTAAGGGATAGCCCCAACAAAGTATATATATTCTTGACCCTTGGGACGAGTAGAATTTCGTAGTGACCATCACTGGTCACTACTGGTCACTCTGATGAAAAAGTTACTGTACGCCCACCAAATTCACAAGCAACATTCATAATATATTGTAGGTTTATGTCCAGCAGACGAACTTTTGAATGAGCTATTAATGTCCACTCAATGTCCACTCAGTGTCCACTTATTAACTGTCGAAGAAAAAGTGCTTTTTTGTTACTAAAACAATTCTTGAATATTTTCACGGTCCAATTTCCCTGTCATAATGTGGAAAATAAGGCGGGGTATTGGTTCCGACTCCTTATTGTACTGTATTGTACTGTAGCTGAATGTAATACACCCGGTAAACTGACCACTTGACCACTAGGGGGGCAAATCGAGATTTTTTTCACAAGTTGCAGATATGAATCTTGTAATTTAGCTTATCTGAAGCTGCAAGAATTGCTACTACTGCTTAATTTCAAAAACGGTTTAATTTTTTCACTGGTGAGTGACCAGTGGTCATTTCCCAAAAAGTTGCATCAACTGTCTTTAGTGCCTGACTACACAAAACTGAATACAAATAACGCTTAAAACTTATTTACATCATAGTTTTAAATTGTTGATCTGCACTTAATCAGCAATTTTCAGTCGATATTAGTTCAACTACAATCAGCAATTTTCAGTCGATATTAGTTCAACTACAATGTTACACACTGTACTCTGTAATGTTCATAGTTTATAAAGGGGATTTTGCACGTCGCCACTGCGTCAGGATAGCCGAGTGGTCGGAGGCGCTACTCGCCAACGGACGGGTCCAGAGATCGATCCCTGGCGGGTAATGTTGTTTATCTTTTTTCTTTCTTAGTTTAACATATTTTATATCATACCTGTCTTGAAATAACAGTGCAATAACCAACGACAATAACTAAGTGCACGCTGCTAGATTCACAGCGTGCCGTATAAGTTAGTTATAGCACTGCTGTAGGCGTGCATCTTAGTTATTGCACTGTTATTTCAAAACAGTTATAACATAAGTACATTATAATACTTTGTAGCGTGCACTCAGCAATTGCACTGCACCACCGTAAACTCGTGCGCTGCGCGCACTCGTTTATGCACTTGGAGCTTCACGTAACAGTGCGTATAAATTACTGAGTGCACTCTACATCGTGCTATAACCTACACTTATTGCATCTCTAACATTATTAAAGCTTTCTGTGCGTTTAATCTTGTTATTTTTTTAAACCAATTTGTGTTTTTACAATTCTACAGAGAAACATTGCAGTTATGTTTTCTGCTTAAATAGATGTGTAAAAATTTTAAAATAACAAGTTTAAACGCACGGAAATTTTTAATAATGTTAGAAATGCAATAAAATATGTTAAACTAAAAAAAGAAAAAAGATAAATTTACCCGCCTGGGATCGATCCCCCGACCCGTCCGTTGGCGAGTAGCGCCTCCGACCACTCGGTTATCCTGACGCAGTGGTGACGTGCAAAATTCCTTTTATAAACTATGAACATTACAGAGTACAGTGTGTAACATTTGTGGAGTGACCACTACTGCTATAAATGTATTAAAACTTGAAATTATGTTAAAAATTTTTTATTCATATGTTAAATAGCATTTTTAGTAAAAAATAGCATAATTTATGCTAAAATATTGCTCAATAAAAATTATAAAAAAAAAAAAAAATAAAAAAAAAATAAAATCAAAAAAAAAAAAAAAACAAAAAAAAAAAAAAAAAAAAAAAAAAAAAAAAAAAAACCCACACCCCACCTTAAATCGTTTTGAAAATTCCCTCTATTTTGCAGTGAGTTAAAATTGAGGTAGTTGAACTAATATCGACTGAAAATTGCTGAAGTGCAGATCAACAATTTAAAACTATGTTGTAATCAAGTTTTAAGCGTTATTTGTGATGCAACAGTTGATGCAACTTTTTGGGAAATGACCACTGGTCACTCACCAGTGAAAAAATTAAACCGTTTTTGAAATTAAACAGTAGTAGCAATTCTTGCAGCTTCAGATAAGCTAAATTACAAGATTCATATCTGTAACCTGTGAAAAAAATCTCGATTTGCCCCCCTAGTGGTCAAGTCGTCAGTTTACCGGGTGTATTACATTCAGCTACAGTACAATACAGTACAATAAGGAGTCGGAACAAATACGCCGCCTCATTTTCCACATTATGACAGGAAAATTGGACCGTGAAAATATTCAAGAATTGTTTTAGTAACAAAAAAGCACTTTTTCTTCGACAGTTAATAAGTGGACACTGAATGGATATTGAGTGGACATCGTAGCTCATTCGAAAGTTCGTCTGCTGGACATAAACCTACAATATATTATGAATGTTACTTGTGAATTTGGTGGGCGTACAGTAACTTTTTCGTCAGAGTGACCAGTAGTGACCAGTGATGGTCACTACGAAATTTTACTCGTCCCAAGGGTCAAGAATATATATATATATACTTTGTTGGGACTATCTCTTACCATTTTTATAAAACAAGCAAAACATGAAGTGACTCAATCTTTTTTGGTCAGACTTTAGTACTAGGGACTCTACCATCATCACTAGTATAGACAGAAGCAAAATGGGAGCTGAAAAGTCTACACTTTTGCTCGTCAGTGCAAGCCATAAAGTCACGATGTTTCAGAGCGGGAATGCCGGGACAGGAGTTGAACTTACTAGCAACGTATCTGAAAAAAGCTTTTTTGTCCTTTTTCTGTGCCAAACGAGTTTCATGTTGAATACAAAAAGCTTTATATTTTTGGGAAAATAGCACAGAAATCGCATCAAAGCGACGCTTGGCAGCAAAATCCATATCTCTAGTCCAATCTTTGAAAGCAGCTTGTTTCAGCTGATAAAGCTTGACTAAAGAACGATTCCAGCAAAGCTTATTTTCAGTTACGCGAGACATAGGTACATTTTTATCTATTAGGTCATACTCATACAGTACGTTTTTAAAAGCCAACCAAAACACATCCACGATATCCGATTGAGAATCAAAAGAATATGCACTCCAGAAAAGCGACACCCAGTCAATATTACAAAGTGCAAAGCTTATAGCCTGTTTATTCATACTAAAAAAGTTGAAGCAGCAGCAGCAGCATGAGTACCTATTGATGAGTATTGAGTGCCTACCACCTACATACAAACTGGAGAGTATCATGAGTCTTCCGTCTTCTGGCCGAATTGGTTTGGCTGAACAGTGCACCGGTCGATTTGCAACGCAAGTCCGAAATCGAGACACTGCAGATTTTTTGCTGTTGTGCCACAGGTCTTTAATTTTGATTCTGGCGCTATAACATTAAACTGTGCAAGAATTGCATCTGTCTGCGTATATGTGCGTGTGTCACCTAGATTTTCAGTGTATTTGTAGCTTAATCCTAATCAGCTTCCCTATCCTTCTTCCTATTCTGCTATAAGTCGGGTCGAAAATTTTCAAAAGTGATCTGCCGGAGTAGATTCGAACCACCAAGCTTCTGATTACGGATCGGACTCAATACCAACTGAGCTAACCGGCCACATACAAACTATTTATGTAAAGCAGTATCAACTACAGTGTCAAACAGATTGAGTTGCGGACAGATTGCGTGAGCAGTCATTAACGGTTAACCTCGGGAACGTCTCACTTAAAACTTATATTTAAGTAAGATTTTCGACGTTTTTTACGCGGCGGCCTCAGCCGCCGCGTATATACTATATTGCAAATACTCCTATGAATAGCACGTAAATCGAACTAATCACCTTCAAAACTGCTGCTAGGTCTCAAATTAACACAGTTTGTGTGTTAGTGTGTGTTAAATCTTCTGTACGTGTGTACGTGCTTACTGTTACTACGCAGTCAGCGATAGCCAACAACATGATCAACTGAATCAATCAATTGCAATCTACGTACATGATGAGACACCCTTTTAGCGGTTGTAGAAAGTTGTCTGCAAATGCAAAATGTACTTTCATTTTGTTTACTATTATTGCGTAACCGTTTTTTCTGATTTTTAATAATGTTACAAAACTTTCGTTTGTTTGTGTCGAAGTATTTGCCCACCATTAGTTTGATGACTTTTTTAAATTAGATCTTTTTGGCATCACATGAATAACCTGAAATACATCACGTACAATTCCAACTGGTCTAGTCTTTTTTTTGTATGAACTACGCGTTGTAGGTAATAACTGTTCGCGGTTTTCATAACTAATACCAAATGAATTATTGTGCTATTAACTAACTCACATCTGGGCTCGATTTATCTAAGAATAATATTCGTCGTTACAAATGTTTCGATCAATACAAAATTATCAACGACGAACATTTTCATTTTACAAACGAATATTTTGCATTGACACGTCGGGCCGACGAGTTTGCGCGGTTGTGGGTGCCGGCAGGTTGGGTTGGGTCGGAAAATTTGAGCCGTGGGTCCACTTACGGATACAACTTCAGTCTGCGCGGGTTGCTTAATTCTTTTCTGACCGCGCTTAACTTGGAAAAATTACCACGTCAGAACTCAGGCCGGATATAGGACTTAGGCCTCAATATCTAGGCATCATCTAAAAACATCAATCATCAAGTACGATATTTTAAATTGGTGGATCAAAGAGGCCTTGGGTCTACATATACGGCTCGGGTTGGGTCGTGATTTACCCACGATAGTCAAACCACGGGTTAGGTTGGTTCGCCATTCAAAAATTCTAACCCACGTGGCCACGTCCACCCCTGATCGAGCCCTGATGGTATAATTTTTCATTCTTGAAAGGAATGCAGTTAAGTAAATGGTGTTGTGGTTGCTGAGTGGTAACTATTAATAGCTCTGTACGTGATAGCCTCTTCTACGTATTGTCACTTTTTTCATGCACTTGATATGTATATATAGTAATTTCTGGCTTGAAATATTTATTGTGCCGCGTTATATATTCGTAGAATATCCTCAGCACTGCAAGCATGTCCCTATAAGTCTGTCTAAAATTAGTGTAACTTTACTTTACTCGCAAAACGTGCTTGTTTTGAGTGTATGTTTAGGTATTTGTAGGTTTAAGTACATTTTGAACAGATGCTTCTGTTTGAATTGATACTTTAGTTGGCGGAGTTTTGTATATTTTGCGAAATGTAGTCACTCGATTGTCATGAAAGAATCACTAATCAATACACTTCTCACTCAGTAAAGGATCTCGTTCGTACATCATTTGTTGTAAGATTAAAACTAGGTACTTCAAGTTTTTGTTGCATAAACAACTGTAAGAACTGCTATTGTAAGATAAAAACGCTTTGAATCTGTTGCATACACATTTTGCTGAAAAACACCACGTCAATATTTTGCATACACATTTTGCAGTAAGATATTTATTTGCTGCACAACAGGTTTCAGCTGACCTGCTGGTCAGCTTACTTGAAAACAATTCTTAATACTTACTGAAGGTTTTGCCGCAGATTGGGCTTGTTATTGCTAGAAGTTAGAAAGGATGGGGTCGAGCGCGTAAGCTCGTTGTTTTTTTGAGTGTGAGTTTAAGTGTATGTTGCCTGTAGAGTGTAGTATAGTCTGTTCGCTGGGCGCTGTTGCATTTAGATTGTAGTCTCGCTGGCTCGCTGCTGATTTGCGTGTGAGTTCAACGTTCAAGTATATGTTGCCTGTAGAGTGTAGTCTAGTCTGTCCGCTGTTCCTCGGAGCTTAAAGTCCGGTTTATACTCGTTCTTATCGTGCCTTAATTCCTCATCACTTTGTCCCTAAGCAATTCCAAGAATACCACCAGGCCAAATGAGCCAATTTTTCACATGAAGAAAGTTTCGGTTGCGTTCGGATTGCAAAAAGTTAGCTGAAACCCTTTTGTCAACTCTTCACAGCAGCTGGCCGAAATTTGTCCTTGTCCCTGTCCCTGTGTCCTTAATTAAAATTATGAACCGGGCTTAAGTCTACTCAGTCGGTTCGCTGCTGCTTTGAAAAATTGGCTCATTGTTCTTGACCCTTGGAGTCCACATTTGTCAGCTCCTACGTATGTAATCCTGTGTATGTAAGTTTATTTCCTGATATTTGAACTTTGAATCTCTCCTCTAGGTGGTAGTTTGTGACCTGTGTCTGTTTACTGATGCTTTCAAAATGGTCATCACTTCGCTTTCCGCTAAGACTCACAACGGTTTGTGACAATCGTAACCAGTGACAGTTTTTGCCACGGACTGGAGTTTGTCTCTGTATTTTGCACGTTTAACTATTGTATCGACAATATATGTTCACTTTGGTCGCGTTGTGAAAGAGGTTGCGTACGTAAATTAGATATAGATCAATAGACAGTTCTTACGGTTATGCCTGTGACTATTTTCCACCGGACCAAAGACTACAATGAAGACTGGTGCTTCGGTCGCTTGTGCTTGAACTTTAGGAGTAGGGTTCGACGTGCAGGTTTGTCCAGCCAGACGCCCGATTCTCGAGAGTCAAAGTTTGTTCGCTGTTGCATAGAGTCTCAGTCAGAGGCAGACTGAATAGACAATTGCGGCCAGACAACTGCTAATTTCCATATTGGTGCTTCGTGTCTGCCTATTAGCCAATCAGAAACGTTCCAATGTAAAAGGCCCGCCCATTTCTGACTTGCTATTGGTTGAAATCCAATTCTCATTTGCATATCGACTCGCATTGGACGTTCACATTGCCAAGTGTCGATTTGCGATTAATACAAAATCTTGAACAGGGGGGTTCTCATTGACGGAAGTAAGAAACCATGAAAAACTTTCATGTTGTCGAAGAAAAATATCAAACTTGATTAAATCTTTTTGTTTATTTTCAGGTTCTTCCTATCATCATTTGTAATCTTCTTTAAAAGTTTTCAGGTTAATATTTAGTTTAGGTTGAATCGGCACCCCCCGAGTGGGGAAAAATAGAGCAGGTCGTTTGGGGGCTAGGATTACACACAAATCATAGGCCAGACTGATACATAATTTACGTATTCTTGTTATCGGAGCAAGAACCGATAACAAGGGTTTCTTCTTTAGAAGGAACAAAAATGCTCTGGGTGTTTTCTGATGTAGTTTAAGAAAATCGTAGTCTCTTTACTCATAGTGTATAGATCTGTCAGAAAAACGTGTAACTGCGCGTATGGAACTACCACCTTAAGGGGGCGCTCTGAGTCACTTCCAATAAATCAAATTGCTATAATTTTTTGTTTCTTGCTGATACGAACTTTTTTTGCTTAAGGTGGTAGTGTCGCCAAAGCAGTTTTGCTCATAGGCTGCAAAATGAGAATTTTTTGCTTTGAAATTGTACGTTCACTGGGAAACTAGTGAAATGCCATATGATGTCAAATAAATACTGCCAGACACTGGACTACCGATATCTACCAATATTTTTAACCAATCACCATTTGTGAGCCAGACATCACACAATAGAGACATAAAAGTTCAAAAAATCAAGCCAGATATCAGATTGGCCAGCTTGTAAAGTAAATGTAATGTTCTGACGCACAATTTTTTGCCACAAATAAGAAAAATAAAAAATGAAGGTTCGTTTTTCTTTTGATTTCAAAATAAGTGTCCAAATTTTTCACAATTTATCATTAATGCTTAAAGTACTTCACAGTTTAAAGTACTGCTTTCGCGACACTACCCCCTTAAGGGGGCGCTCCGGGAATCAAGGATTTGGGCCGTATTTTTTAAAAACAGCCAAAATGACCTATCATTCTTGAAGGAAAGTTGCCCAAAATACTATTTCTGATGTTTTGACGTGCATATCTCCATAGCAAAAAATTTGGAAAAAATTGGACAATTTACTGATTTTATTCGACTTTTACACAAATTCAACAAGTAGGCCAGTGCATCAACGCTTTTTGAGGTTTTGCAAACAGACGATACGTAAATTTTATTAGTCGTAATGAAAAATTAAAACAATTTTATTGCGTTCTGTGCAAAAAATTTGCATAAGAAACCATTCTCAGAAGCAGCAGACTCAAATATAGGCATTGTGAATACAAAACCGATTTTTCGGCATTCGATTATAAAATGCTGGTAAAATATTTTTCTACAAAATTTTGAACAATTATAGCCTTAGGCTCTGCGCAGTTGAAAAATATTTTAGTTTTTTAAAATAAAGCTTAGAAATTTTTTTATATTAATTTTATTGGTAAGATTTCGACTTCGAAAACACATAATGACATTTTTCATCCAAACCTAATATAAATGTTGAAAACCAAAATAATGTTCAACTAGAGAAGCACATAAGCTACATTTTGGTATATAAAGTGTGACTATACGCAAAGCATAAGCAGAGTTATCGTTTGCCGAAAATTCAGTCACGTTTGGTGCTCTGGAAGTCACGTGACATGATCACGTGATTTGAAATTTTGCCCCCAGTGTTCTTTTCTGCCATAGTACATATATGTATAGTAAAGTTTCACATTGGCCAATTCTTTTGCCAATTTTCGATGTAACCCCCGATTCCCGGAACGCCCCCTTAAGTGCAATCAATACAAACAACAGGCAAGCATTTTTGCAAAGTTTGATGAGTCTCGGAACATTTAAGCAAATTTTATGACTGCATCAAAATTGAAATTTTGAAAATTTTGACTAATTTTTGAAATGACGTAGCTCAATGGTGCCTCAACCAAATTTCACAATCTATAGCTTAAATTAAGGTGGTAGTGTTGCCAAAGCAGTTTTGCACATAGTTTACATAAAATAGCTTACTGTTTTGATATTTTATGTTCACTGAGCAACTGGTACAATGCTGTATGGTATCAAATAATGACATCTTGACCCAAGACTACCGACATTGACAAATACATATCTTGGACCAATCGCCATTTGTAAGCCAGTGACAGACACAAAAGGGACATGAAAAATCAGCAAAACGAGCGTGATATCAGATTGGCCAGTTTATGAAGTACACATAGCGTGTCGACGCCCAATGTTTTTCAACAAATTAGAAAAAGAAAAATAAAGGTATGTTTTTTAGATTTCAATTTCATTCATTTTTGTTAATTGTGACGAAATTAGCAAATGTGAATAGGTTTTCAAAACGTCATTTTTCCAACTTTACGACTGCACTGCAAACTGTATGTTGTACCAATTTTACTGAAACTTAACAAAATTATTTGCCTCAACATATACTTTGACAATATGGAAAGACCAGTTTGAAACATCTTACTGACAGGCTGCTTTCGCGACACTACTCACTTAAGGGGGCGGTCCGGGAATCAAGGTATTGGACCATAACTTTTTTCAGCTAACGAATTAGGACATGTGTCAAGAAGTAAAGTTACTTAGAATGATGTGGGCTTTTATTTGATACCAATATGAAGATATTTGGAAAATTACCAAATTTTATAGTTTCGACTGGCAAACTGCCAAATGGGTGAACATAAAGCAAAAATTTATTAAAAATTCATCAATTCACATCATTAGACACAAAATAGCAGTCGAAAAACGTTTGAACGTCACAAAGTAAAACGTCGGCAATATTATTTCTTAAGGCCGATTCACACGGTGCGTTTTTGCCGCTGCGATTTTGACGCAAAACGCAAGCCGCAGGGTGTCGCAAACGAAACCACCGTCTGAACAAGCTTTGCGGCCTCAGTGCGTCTCGCAGGTCAGTTTGCTGCGTCTTTACTGTTTCAAAAAAATGACAAAGTGCTAAGCGAAAATTGTTTAAACCAGCACAAACGTAGCATCAAAACGCAATGAAATCGCAGGTCGAATTGCAGTCTGGCGTTTAAGGTGGTAGTAACGAATGTGCAGTGTTTTTCAACAGGCTAGTATTCAATAATTAATTAACTTTAGAGCATAATTTTTATATCGTTAGAAAGCGCTACTTTTTTTCTACATTTAAGCAAAGTCTTATTGTACAAGGTGGTACTGACGAATGTGCAGTGGTTTTTAAATTTTTGAAAAAAATTAGTTGATTCAAACTGCATTTTTTGAAAATAACGTCTGTAAAAAATTGATTCATATACACAAAATGACAAATGAAGTAAGCGGCATCATGTGAAAAATTTTTTGGAGCAAGCCAAGCCAACAAGCCAAACTACACAACAGGAGAATGGAATTTTAACAGTTTTGGCCACTTTTCTTAGCGCATGCGCAACGCATAAACATAAAAATAATTATGAATAAACTTTAGCAAATTTTCTAGACCCAAAATGAAAATTTTTTCAATTGCTTAGATTTTTGCGCAGATATAGAACCCGAAAGTTGAGTGTGAATAGAAAGTTTTTACTTTGAAACCATATATTTCATGTAATAACTGACAAATTATAAAATCGTGCATTTTGGGTCTAGATAATTTATTTTTAAATATTTGTGCAATTTTTTGTATGTTTTTGCTGTTTAAACTCTTCAAAAAGTGGCCAGATTTGAAAGTGCTCAAAAAAGCCAAAATGGTCTACTTTTAACACAGGCCATACAAATCATCTTTACAGTTGTACAATAAGACTTTGCTTAAATGTAGAAAAAAAGTAGCGCTTTCTAACGATATAAAAATTATGCTCTAAAGTTAATTAATTATTGAATACTAGCCTGTTGAAAAACACTGCACATTCGTTACTACCACCTTAAGGTGGTACTAACGAATGTGCAGTGTTTTTCAACAGGCTAGTATTCAGTGAATAATTAGTTTTGACGCAATTTGTTTATATCGTTAGAAAGCGCTATTTTTCTTCTTTATTTATGTGAAATTTTATTGTACAACTGTAAAGATGATTTGTATGACACGAGTTAAAATTGGACCAATTTGGCGTTTTTGAGCACTTTCAAATCTGGCCACTTTTTGAAGAGTTTAAGCAACAAAAACATGCAAAAAAAGGCACAAATATTTAAAAATGAATTATCTAGACCCAAAATGAACGATTTTATGATTTGTCAATTATTAAATGAAATATAAGCTTTCAAAGTATAAAGTGTCTATTCACACGCAACTTTCAGGTTCTATATCTACGCAAAAATAAAAGCAATTTAAAAAACTTTCATTTTGGGTCTAGAAAATTTGCAAAAGTTTATTCATGTTCATTTTTGTGTTTATGCGTTTTTAATACGCTTAGAAAAGTGGCCAGAACTGTTAAATTTCTATTCTCCTGTTGTGTAGTTTGGCTTGTTGGCTTGGCTTGCTCCTAAAAATTTTTCACATGATCCCGCTAACTTCATTCGTCATTATATAAATACGAATTAATTCCTTGCTGACTTTATTCTCGAGAAAATGGCGTTTGAATCAACTAAATTTTTTCAAAAGTTTAAAAAAACTGCACATTCGTTAGTACCACCTTAAAACGCTGCGGCAAATTCAAGACGCAGGCATTCCGCACTAAAAACGCTGCGTCTGTTCAGACATTGCGTTTTGCTTGCGGCAAGCTGCGTTTTGCCGCAGCGGCAAAAACGCTGCGGCAAAATCGCAGTAAAATCGCAGCGTGTGAATCGGCCTTTACGTCCATTTTTGCCCGAAAACCGGTGAAAACGCACACGCAGTCCGCGGCAGTCTGCAGAAAGTTCAGCTTTTTAAATTTTTTTTCTGATTTCATTGATATTGCAAAAAAGTTTTATATACGCAACATGTCGTGCAATCATAGTGGTTGCAGGGGTCTGGGGGCGGCAGCCCCCAGAAGCTGGAGCTTTTTTTGAATTTTGAAATAAAATTTGCATTGAAAAAGCAATTCTAAGCAACACTTGGTGTTTTATCATAGTGGTTGCAGGGGCCTGGGGGCGGCAGCCCCCAGAAGCTGAAGCTTTTTTAGAATTTTGAAATAAAATTTGCATTGAAAAAGCAATTCTAAGTAACACTAGTTGTGAATTCATAGTGGTTGCAGGGGTCTGGGGGCGGCAGCCCCCAGAAGCTAAGGCTTTTTTAGAATTTTGAAATGAAATTTGTAGGGATGTCGCGGATGTGACTTTTTTGACATCCGCGGATGCGGATGCGGATGCGGATGTTGACTTCTGACATCCGCGCGGATGCGGATGCGGATGCGGATCTTTTTAGAATACGTTCTAAACAAATTATGAGCCGAAGTTATGAAAAAATTTTCACCAAAAAATACATATTATACTAGAAATAGCAAGTATGAATGCAAGAATGCAAGTACTAACGAATGAGACTTAGATAAAACAGTTGTGCATTCATTATACATATCGTAATCTTCTAAGCCATGCGCCGCCATCAACAGTTTGTTGAAAACGCTATTGGTTAACTCTATGCCAACTCAAAGGCTATCGGCGTGACCCTCTGGCAACTTGATGCTTTTGGTTTAGGTTGGTGTATAATCACTAAACGTACTCTGTCAATTTTTTCTAATCTACGAAAGCATGCAAGTAAAAAACTGATAATATTGTTTTGACTTTGACAATATATACTTATTGCTTTACAAGTTTGTAGACTAGTCTCTCTCAAACATGCAAAACTTAGTTCGAATATGCCAGCTATATCAAATATTTGTGAAGCCTACTTTAGAAAAGAGCGAATTGCAACCAACAATGAGGTGAAAAAGCTTAAAGTAAAGTTTCATCCACCGTTTTAAGAGCAAAAATATTGGTATATACATGCACAAAAATCAAAATTGTCGTCTGATTTTCTACATTTTTAGTAAATTTTGCCGAATCTGCAACATCCGCACATCCGCATTAAATTTTTGCGGATGCGGATGCGGATGCGGATGTCAAAAAGTTGCGGATCATCCGCGGATGCGGATGCGGATGCGGATATCCGCGACATCCCTAGAAATTTGCATTGAAAAAGCAATTCTGAGCAACACTTGGTGTGAAATCATAGTGGTTGCAGGGGTCTGGGGGCGGCAGCCCCCAGAAGTTGAAGCTTTTTTAGAATTTTGAAATAAAATTTGCATTGAAAAAGCAATTCTAAGCAACACTTGTTGTGAAATCATAGTGGTTGCAGGGGTCTGGGGGCGGCAGCCCCCAGAAGCTAAGGCTTTTTTGGAATTTTGAAATAAAATTTGCATTGAAAAAGCAATTCTAAGCAACACTGGTCGTAAAAAAAGAGTGGTTGCAGGAGTCTGGGTTTGGCAGCCCCCCCCAAGAAGCTGGAGTATTTTTAGAATTTTGAAATAATAATTGCATAGAAAAACCAATTCTAAGCAACACTTGTCGTGAAATCACAGTTGTAGCAGCGGTCTGTTCAGAGTCAGATTTTGTTATGTCGAATATTTCAAACTTTTAACCTATTTAGATAAAAAAAGCACAAAAAATCGGCAAATGGGGGGACTAGCAAACCTGAAAAATACGTTGTATACAGGAAAAAATTGAAGAAAAACCATGGGTGACAAGGGCTGTCCTTAGACGTTCGTCCTCCACTCCACCCACCCCTCCCCCCACACGGTTTTTAATTAAAAGCCACACAAAATATATAACTAAATACCAATAATAGTTGTCAGCATTACTCATTATTACTACACCATAGCAGATATAAGTCATGTATATACATTAGAGCAGTAATGAAAAAGGGGCGAGACCCTTGAAAGAAAATTTTGGAAAATTTATTGAAATTTCAGTTAATTTTAGTCAATTGGGAACATGCCGGAAATTTTTTTTACAGCGGTGTCCTAAACCAAAGAAGGCCACAAAAAAATTAGCGTCAAAAAGGGGGGGGCATGATGTCGCACAGCCCCCCTGGGCGGGGGAAAAAAGCGGAGGGGGGGGGCCGACCCCCCCCCCACCCCCCGCGTGCGCCACTGTACCTGCTCTGTCAGTTTCTCAATTTTTTTAGCTAATTCAGAGTCCGCAAACTTGGATACAATTCGCACCGGAAATTCAATGCCAAATCTGCTACTTAGACTTATCTAGTGTCTACTACGTACATATGTACATATGTCAACGAGTAAAGACTATGAAAACTTGATGCAGTATATCCATTATTTCTGTGATTTGGCGAATTATTTTTTTTCTATGTAAATATTCAAAGCCAATTTTGCAACTTCCATCTATACAACCGATTTTTAGCTAAACAGTAAATCGTTTAATGTGCAAATGGCGAACACCAACAAATGAACCTGAAATTTGAATGATCAGTTAAATTATTCTAAATGGAGAAACGAGACAGGTCATTAAACATTCTTTTCAAAATCGTCAGCTGAAGCGTAGTGACCACCAGTGACATCCGGAGTCACACTGTTGCATAGTTGCAGCTAATGGCAATTGGCAACTAGAGCTGGTTCAGTTTTAGCACATTGAATCTTTTCTCCGATGCGCTGATAAACAATCTACGAAACTTTGTCGTAACAGGTTTAGTTCAACATTACTGCAATGAGAGAGTGCCGAGCCACAAAAACCAAAGGGGGGACCGTTGACAATTTCTTCAAGTACCAAAAGGGGGGGGGGTTCAGACCCCCTGAACCCCCCCCTGGCTACGCCCATGCCGTTTAGGCAATAAAAATCGAAATTTTCAGAAAAAATCCTGCCAGCCTACAGAATCCTGCCAACTAAGCCTAGACGATGCCTTAAAACATCATAACGCACTCAAAACTATCCAAAAGCAAAGATTATAGCCATTTTTGGCTTTGAACCTTGGCCTACGTTCCAGTGGCGTATTTAGGGGGGGGGGGCTGGGTGGGCTGCAGCCCTCCCCCCCTTAGCGGGTCAATCTTCGGCGGCGGAGGGGGGAAATTATTTTGGGCCCTAAAACGCTTCCTACCCCATCTTTTAATAAAAATATAGAACTCCCATCGTCAGCGAAGCCCCCAATTTGATATCTAGCCCCCAAAATAGATTTCGCCCCTTTTTAATAAAAATCTAGAGTGAAATTATATATTGGTGTTAAAAACCTTAGGGGTGGAATAAGTCGGAAAAACTGCATTTTTTCGCCTAATGATCCGGAGTCCCCCTATATCCCCAAAACCTAGGGTAGGGGGTCAAAATTAAACGCTCTTTCGAATAGGCTAGGTTAGAAGTTTGTTGGATGTGAGCTTCAGCTGGAAATCAAACTTTGTCCAAAAATTAAACTTTACATGAAATTTTTGCGCAAAATTGGATCTAGGCAAAAATACTCCATGAAATGGAGTACTCCATGAAATACTCCATGAAAAACCTGCTGCCACCATTGAAAGAGCAACTTCTAAGCTACAAAATGCTGAAAAAATTTTGTAAATCGGGTTAGGCTTTGAAAAGTTACAAAACTTTTTCTGAAGCTACCTGGACCAGGCTGATTGAAGCGTTACAAGACAAGTAAGGTTCCGTACAAAAATCAGGCTTTATCTGCGAAATTTTTCAAATTATGAAGCTAGTTGAGGTTTTTTAGTGTGGTACACTTATTTTTGATGCTTCTCATCAGGTTTTTCCTTCAAATTATGCCTCAGGCTTAGGCTTAGGCTTAGCGCTTAGACTCAGAGCTCAGGCTTAGGCTTAGTGCTTAGGCTGAGGCTTAGTGCTCACGATTAAACTTCGTTGTGGGTAAGCAAAAAATCAGTCTTAGTTTCCTGCATCAAATAAAAGGACTTTTGCTACTGTGGAAAAATGAATAAAGCTGAATTTTAAAACCGAAATTGCCTGTCAGCGTGAGCTAGGCTCTGAGCATTAGGGAAGTTTTGAACTAGGATTTTAGGCATCAGAATTTATTGTAACGCCGTATTTATGCCTTAAGGGGGTAATGTCGTTTTCGTGGTTTTTGACATTTCAGTGTAATTTTTGCGCCCACAGAACTCAAGCTAAAAACGGACTATGGCTTCGAAACTTTAACCACATTATCTTTAGGAAAATATCCCCAACCGTTTTTTTCCTTTTCTAAAAATAGTTTGTAGAGTCGGTGTTATGGGCTTTTGATTATTTAAGAGAAACATCGAATTACGTGATTTTTGCACGAAAATGTCATTTTCTCAACGTAGAAACGACTTATCAAGGATATCAAAAAAACGGGTGGGGATATTATGTCAGTGCATAACTGCAAAAAGTTCAGTAGTTGTTGGCTGATCTTGAGTTTCATAAAACCGCTGATGGGGTGTATTCAAATGATAGCAGCAACAAAATTGCAAAAGATAATCTGCTTTTAAATATAGTTTTTTTAAAGCTAGAAGGTGTAAAAAATGTAAAAAAGACCGCTCTAGTTTTTGTTGAGGTTAAGTGCAGTTATGGTAGTTTAAAAAACACCTAAAAAACGCAATTACCCCCTTAAATGTGATATTTTTTGGGAAAAAATGTTTAATAGCCATCTGCTGCGCAAAAAAGTATAAAAGTTTGAATTTTAAATTCACTTTAAATTCGCATATATATTTTATAATTGAAAAAATCAGAATAAGCAAGATATGTGGCAAATAAAGCTGAATAAAATTTATTATTATGTGTTAATATATGCTCATAAAATTTCTGACTGATATAATGACCGAGCTGGTCTTATTTTGCGAGAATTAGCCCCAATATGACGAAAAATTAAGATTTTTGACAAAATTTGAATTTTTCGGAAAAGCTGAAAATCAACATTTTTTCGCTTGGAAACTGCTAAAAATGAACTCAGCGCACGCGAAAACCTATAAAAACGTGTTTTACGCTGAAAAAAATATGTGTTTGAATTCCCCCCCCCCCCGCCGAAGATGCACCCCCTTAGCGGTTTGAGCCCCCCCCTTTCCAAAAATTCAAAAGTTGACAAAAGTGTTGCTGATACCTGCACAATTGACAAATTCTTCCCTCAAAATTTAAAAAATCTCTAAATTTTTTTCCGTTCTGTTGACGTTTTTTCGGCTTAGATACCTTTTTTTCTTTGTGCATGCCTATATATATGCCAGGTCTATTATCGTATTCTGTGTTAATTAATTAATGTCTCACTCTCACATGTTTGTATAGTCAGATAGGATAAAAAATACAAAATTAAATACAAAGTACAATATTTTTTGCTTTACTGCATATATACAATATACATGTTTATATTTTTTTGCATATATTACATGATATTTTTTGCGATTTTTTCACTTTTTGTTAATTAATTTTTGAAGCATAATTACACCAATCTGCGTGGCGTACTGGCGTAGCTACAAAAAATTTTGGGGGGGGGGGGGGAATGACTTCTTTTTTTAAAACGTGTTAAAAATGCTTTTAATTGCTATTTTAACGCTAAAAACGACACATATTAGCAATTTTCGACCAATT